>AYNK01001638.1:0-23787 GCA_000497225.1 Amanita jacksonii TRTC168611 | reverse complement strand
TTGTTTAAAAGCAGGTTGTTCGTTCTCTACGTCGGGTGTATAGTCGACAGTTAAAGGCCCATAACCTGTAGAGCGTGGACAACCTAGATAGTAGACGCTCAGACGAGTTTATTCGTACTTTAACGAGTAACACAGTACCTAGATAGTAGACGCTAAGGTACTGTTAGAGTTTGTATACAAGATGCGATATGATTGTCTCACCTCAGACGAGTTTATTCGTACTGAGGTGAGATGTATTCTAGCGTAGGTATTTATTGTATCTGTGGTACTTACGTCCGCGGAGATTGCAAGAATATAATAACGATGTAATAACGGGAACCGGAAGCGGGAACACCGGGCATTAAGCCCGGTTATTAGAATAATGCGCGGGAATAAGTGGGTGCGTCGAACACTCGACGCGGAAGCATAGACGCGGGAGCATATTGTTGGTAGAATTGTTCAACAGTATGATTATGATGCGCCTTGACTTTCCATAAAGTATCCAACAACGGTATATCTGTGCGTACGGACTTGAACGTTAGCTATGGTATGATCGATGATGCATTTTAGCGTACCAGAATTGCATCAATAAGAAATGATACATCATATGTGTGATGCATCAGGTATTGTAACTTTGACCTAGATTAGTAGGTAGAACTATTAGCAGTGACTACAGCCGTGATGTATAAGGAAAAGAAGACGATGACCGGCCAGCTAGTACTGCCAACTGGGGCCGAATCCACATAACTGGCCGGATTAGGATTGGTATCCTTTTCCAGCAGCAGTGTTTAGATATATCAGACAGCCTGTAGCGGAAAGTCTGCAGTTCTTACCATGGCAGATTATCTGCGTAACGCTTACAAGGCATGGGCTAGAAAAAGCACCGACCAGCAAGGTAGGCATATCGCAGATGTGTTGCTGCCAAATTCCACAACTCGATATGACATAGCGGGAGAGGTAAGATTTATGGGCATACAATGTTCGACAAGATTCTGACTTTGGATGTAATTAATCGGATTCCAGTACAATCACAAAAGTGATACAGATCGAGTTATTCAACAAGAAATACTGATTAGATAGTTGCAATCTGGCTCAGTTCATAAGCCTCACATGAAGATCATCGATGTAGCAGAGAAACAACAGAAAAGAGGTGATGCTCAAGGAAAACGAAAGTAAGGGGCGATAAAAGGGAACATATGATGAAATGGATAGTCTAAAATGAGGCCATGATGTACATGTAAACAGAATGACAAAGAATACCGAAATGCTAGTCTTGGCATTTGCGCCTTCTGTCCAGTCAGGGGACATTCCTATTCGTTCATTTAGGCGGAGGAGTTGGTGGACCTAGAGGGAAAAAAAGCGCATATATTGAGACCAAACAAGTATCAAAAGTCTAGAAAGATACCAAACATACCGAACAAACCAGGCTTGGGAGCAGGCGACAGAGGCATAGCAGCAGCCGCGACCTGCGGCGTTGGAGCCAATAACGGATTTGCTACAGCATCACATCCATATCAGCCAAAACAAAAATCCCATGAGATCAAAGGAACGAGCGGCGTACGTCTCCACTGAGCCCAAGCAGGCAGCTCCTGTCGAGGCGGTTGCGGTGTAGGAGCGGTAACATGCGCGGGCGCAGGTGTGGACGGTACAGGTGGCGCAGGTCCCGCAGTGATCGCCCTTGGTTTGCGTTTGTGGATCGTTCGCCAGCCCGGTCGGGCTTGCATAGGTTCTTCTGCGGGTGGGGCGGGAGCTGCGGTTTCTGGAGGAGGGGGGCCTTCGATTGCCTGTGAATAGTGAAATGGATCGGTTTAGTAGGAGTGTTTAATCATTCGGGTGGGGGTAAGGAAGGGAAGGGTAACGTGGGCCGGAGAAGAGTGGTGAACGTTTTGATAACTCACCTTCGTTTCCGGTCGCCAGTCTGGGGAATACTCTCCCCCTGCCCCGTGCTTCGATTTGACCGCCATCAGTTCCGCGATCTCACTATGATCATGATTAAGGCGAGCGAGAAGATCGCATGGATGCCACCAAAAAGAAAAAATTAGCAATACGAACTATTGCAATGCCCTCCTTTCATCTCTCAACTTCCCTACTTCCGCTAACAATATCCGAACTTCACTCGCCAGCGCCTTGCTAAAGTCGTTTATGTATCTATTATAACCAGAATAACAACGTAGAGCGTCAGTTTTAGCAGGCTGACTGATAAGAAACGTACTTTGGAGGCGGCGTGAACGCGCTGGTGTTTCTAGCAGCCATGATGGGGTATCAGGAGCAGGACAGGTATATCTGGAATATGGCGTGTGGACCGAGCAATGTATAGGATGCGGCAATGAGGCGGATGGGAGAACAGCAACGAAAACACGAGGCAAACTCGATCTTGTCCTTATTTGGTAAATCGTTCCCAAGCCTAATCTGATCAAGCCGCGGATGAAGTCAGTCGCCATCATCCCTTACACTATGTTAACCGACGGGAAATCGCCAAATATTGCCTTGGCAGCAAAACTCTAGCTACTTAAGAGGAGCCTCGACGCCGGTTGAACTGGCTAAAATTTTTGAGAACAAGCAAACACCACCGTCCTTAATCACCAACTAGATGGCCTTTCTTCGACCATGGCTAGTCGTGGCTCTTTCATTCTTTCTCCTCTACATGGCCTGGAGACACCAAGCCGACCTCGTAGTCTCAGCATCGGCCAAGAAGTTACTAGATGTGATACGGATCGTGAAAAGGGCTTCTGGCGATAAGCCTAAACCATTCCACCGTCACATCGTCGCGGTCGGGGACTTGCATGGGGATATGCAAAATGCGAGACGCGTGTTGGAGTTTTCTGGTGTGACGGACAGTAAAGGTGATTGGTCCGGGAAGGTGGACTTCTTCGTTCAAACCGGCGATATTATAGACCGGTAAGCGTTCCCTTCGTGATTTATTTTTGGTTGACTTGCCATTGGAAGAGGTACCGACACTATATCGTTATTCAAGTGGATGAGTACCTTGAAGGCCCAGGCAAAGAAAGCAGGGGGAACAGTTCTATTACACCTGGGTAACCATGAATGGATGAATGCTATTGGTATGTGATCTATCTACCTTTATAACTTGACTCATTCGAATACCACACAGGCGACTGGAGGTAAGAGTCCCTTCTTTTCCATCTGTATCCACGCAATCTTAGCACTCCGACTCCAAGAAATGTACTCCCCGCCGAGATCGATAAGTTTGGAGGAAAAGAAGCTCGGGAAAAGATCATCTCGACTGGCTGGCTTGGAAAAGCCTGGAGAACCGACTATAAAATTGCCTCAAGGCTCCCTCTGAACCCTGCAGTGGGGCGGCCAAATGAACCATACTCGGGGACGGGAAAGGCGGCCATAGACAAGAACGGCTGTGAAATGGACCCCCTTGCTTATGCAGCAATCGCATTTGTCCATGGTGGCTTATCTCCGACGTACTCTAAATTAGTTCCGTTTCCGACTCACCTTAATGACTTGGGAAGTTCTCTGTTAGAGAAGGTACAAGCCAGAAAAAATTTCGGTCTTTACCTCCCATCTGGTACGCATGCGTGAATTGATTTATGGTAGCGTCGCCCTGACTCGTTCATATTTAGGTACTACGGAAGAAGAAAAAGAACTGATTGGTGATAATGGTCCGCTGTGGTACCGTGGTTGGGCCAAGGAAGCCGAAGAGGTTGTTTGCAAAGAAGTAGATAAAGTGCTGCACACGACTGGGACTCGGAGAATGGTCATGGGACACACAATTAACCTTCACGTATGGATTAATTTCATTAGTCTGATTTCTGTGTCACTCATGGGGTGCTGACAGAACATAGTATCAAGATGTGGTGGAAAGATTATTATAATCGACACCGGCATATCAAAGGCATTCGGCGGCGTACTGTCTGCGCTCGACATCAAATATAGCGTAACGCCAATTTTGGGTAACAATGGTCGTCTAGAGAAGTGGGAGGAAAAGGAAATTATCAGCGCAGTGTATGGGAATGGCTCTCAAGTCATAGCAGACGAAACATGGGAGGTTTTGCCGGGCGACGGCCGTGAAGCAATTTCTCTCACCCATAACCAACAATCAATGGTCCGTTGTTCCGTTAGTTGATAAAATACAACGACACAACTCTTGCACAGTCATATAGTGTATTGGATTATATTGTAGAGAGGGAACCTAGTATAAACGAGCTAGTATATCGTTTGAATAAATTAAACGGTAATTCAAGGGGGTCCCACCTCAGTCGAGTATATTCGTACTGAGGTGAGACGTATACGTATGAATGAGAATCTGGAACACCAGTTATGAACCCCGGTCGTTAGTTTCGGGACTGGGAAAGAGTGGGCGCGTCGAATTTTCGACGCGTATGTTGAAGGTGGAGGAGCATCGTGTCATCTGAATACCGTTCAACATATATTATTCTGCTTTAATTATAACTACTGGAAATGGGCAAAATATATCTTCAGATCCCGATATTAAGTGGTCGCTGTATGGACCATGTGCGTAAAAGACTGCGACAACTATGGCTGATGTCGCGCTTGGCGTTACCGTGGCGGACGTAGTCGATACGAGAGTTTAGGCTCGAGAATGGGTAGTGGGTCTTCAAGTGCGCTCAGTTGCGCAGTCAAATGTTTTTCGCCTGGCAAAACTCTCCTGCGCACCCACATGTTGGGTAATTATAGTTGTAGTTGTATCTAAGTGACAGCTGCTCGTCAAGAAATAAGTGACCAGTTAGTGTGCGGTCGGCGCTGCCACCATATTTACATTAACGCGGCAGCGGATCAATGATTGTTGGTGAGAGGTGATAGAGGTTAATTCATGGCCGTCGCCCGACAAGACCTCCCACGTTTCGTCCGTTATGACATCAGAGCGATCCGGGTACACTGCCTTGATCACTTCCTTTTCCTCCCACTTCTCTACACGACCATTGTTACCAAAAACAGGATTTACGCTATACTTGATGTCGAGTGCAGACAGGACGCCACCATATGCCTTTGATATGCCGGTGTCGATTATAATAATCTTTCCACCACACCTTGATACTATTTTCTGTCGGTACCTCGTGAGTGACACAGAAACCAGACCAATGGAATAGATAGATACTTTTTTGTTATATGTATGTCCCATGACCATTCTCCGTGTCCCGGTCTTATACAACACTTCATCGACTTTTTGGCAAACGTCCTCTTCGGTACCCGTGGCCCAACCGTCATACCACACTGGACCGTTGCGACCATACACTCCTTTTTCTTCTGGTGTAGCGTCTAAACACGAACAAGTGAGGGCTATGCTACCATAGGTTAAATCACGCGTACGTACTCTCTGGGAGGCGACGATTCAGTGCGGTCATGTTCGAGGCTTGCACCTTACTTAACAAAGAACTTCCCAATTCATTGATGCGAGTCGGAAACGGGACTAATTGAGGGTACACGGGAGATAAGCCAGCATGGACAAATGAGATTGCTGCGTAAGCAAAGGGACCCTTTTCACAGCCATGGTTATCAAGAACGAGTGGCTTTCCAGTCCCCGAGTATGGCTCATTTGGCTGCCCTGCCGCAGGGTGTAGGGGCAGCCGTGAGGCAATTTTATAGTTGTTTGCCCAGGAACGACCAATCCAACCAGTCGAGATGATCTTTTCTCTAGCTTCTCGGTCTCCAAACGTTTTAATTTCGGTAGCGGGCACATAGCTTAGAATTAGAGTGCTAAGATTGCATGGATACAGGTGGTCAAGAAGGGATTCTCACTTCCAGATACCTGTGCAATATTCGAGTGAGTGGAGTTATTGAAACGTAGATAGATCCCATACCGATAGCGTTCATCCATTCATGGTTACCCAGGTGTAATAGAACAGTTCCCCCTGCTCTCGTGGCCTCGATACGCAGTGCATCCATCCACCTGAATAGCTGTATAGTATCGTCACCTCTTCAAAGGACAAGTCAACCAAAAATACATCACACAGGAAACGCTTACCGGTCTACAATATCGCCGGTTTGAACGAAGAAATCTAACTTCCCTGACCAATCGCCTTTGTTGTCCGTCACACCAGAAAACTCCAACACGCGTCTCGCATTTTCCACATCTCCGTGCAAGTCCCCGACCGCGACGATGTGACGGTGGAATGGCTTTGGCTTATCACCGGCGGCCCTTTTCACGATCCGTATCACATCTAGTAGCTTCTTGGCCGATGCTGAGACTCCAAGATCGGCTTGGTGCCTCCAGGCCATGTAGAGGAGGATGAATGAAAGAGCCACGACTAGCCATGGTCGAAGAAAGGCCATCTAGTTAATGAAAGCTCGGATTAAGGACGATGACGCATGGCGGTCCGGAAAATGAAAGGATACCCCCACCTTTACGCAAATTTGGCTTGTTCTAAAAAAGTTCAAACAGTTCACCAGCGTCAAGGTTACTTTTAAGCCACTCGGGTGTTACTGTCAAGGCGATGGTTGGCGAGGCTAACACAGTGTAAGGGATGATGGCGACTGTGGCCCGACGACTGCAATCGGCTGCTCGCTTATTCATCTAGAAGACCTAGGAGGGCAGGTAATGTTGGCAGTAAGCGGTAGCAGTCTCACTGCAATCGTGGGAACCCGAGAACGTGGGAATCGGGCGCGCACATGTTTGGTTTTCTCACGTAGTTTCCTTCGCATCCAGCAATTCCAAGCGACTTCACGCGATTTTCTTCTGGATCCGACGACGTACTGTCCAGCTACGGGACACGAGGCACACTGAGCAACCAATTGCTACTCATCGGCTGCACTTGTCCGCGGTTTCTGCAGTCATATTCTCCATCAACAATGTCTGGTTCGCTTCTGTATCAACGAATGGCACTATCATATTATGGGGTGGCAAAAATGGTGCCCCAATCCATCGAGGTGAATTTCCGGCCCGTAATTGGCTCTGCGGATAGGCAGCCTTTAACAAACCAATATACGTTATAAACTGATTCCAAACCCCCTCAATGGTCTCGCCGCCCCTCACCCACCCGTGCTTCCGGAGAGACAATCTTCATACCTAACCTCACCTTCTCAATATTCTCCAATTCACGGGGCCATCTTCCTGCGATGGTTGTACGATCGCAGCAAGTTGCAAGGCACGATGCGCTCCATATGGTGCAGACGTCTGTATGGTTGTAACATGAACCTCCGGATGGGGTTTTCTGCTACTGTCCGTGTGTATTTACCTTTTCGTCGACGGTAATATGCTGGCTGAGGAATTGGGAATGATGCCTGCGCTGTGTGAGGGTTTGATGGTGAGTCAAGGTGGTTTTTGTTTGGAAGGCTGCGCGTTTAGCATCCAATGAGGGGCGGTTCCTGGTAAGAGACGGCGGCGCCAGGCCAATGGAATGGAATAAATCTTTTTGATGGTTGGCGGGCGGTTATATTAGGGGGGCCGGCCAACATCTGGCGCAGGCAGGAGTACAGTAGACGCTGGTCCCACGGTGGTTGCGCTGGACTTGGATTTATCGATTAAGAGGTCTCAAAGTTTGAGTATGGGCTGATGCGATAAGTGGTAGAAGAGACCAGGCTTCAATTAACAATGAGTGAACTTTTAGGTAGACCAGTCAGCTACGAGGCGATCATTGACTTTGGTAAAATTTTATTTGTCTCCTCCAGATGTATTATTCCCACTTCAAGTAGTTATAAAATACAATAAGATAGTCCAACACTGTATGTATTGTTGGTTTATGTCAAGAAATAACACAGTGGACAGGCGATTTCTTTTTGCCAGGGTTTGCTGCGCCTGCTGCTGCGCGCCTGCCATCCGGAAAAACGTCCCACGTTTCATCTGCTATGACTTCAGCCCTGTTCTCATACAGTGCGCGGATAACTTCATTTTCCCGCCATTTCTCTAGAAGACCTTTTTTATCAGTTACAGGCGTCAGGCTATATTGGATGTCGAGTGCAGACAGCACGCCACCATATTCATGTGATATGCCAGTGTCGATTATAATAATCTTTCCGCCACATCTTGATACTATTTTCTGCCAGCACCCCATGAGTGACACAGAAACCAGACTCATGAAATTAATGCATACTTGAAAATTAGGTGTATGTCCCATGACCATTCTCCGAGTCCCGGTCATATGCAGCACTTTATCTACTTCTTTGCAAACAACCTCTTCGGCTTCCGTGGCCCAGCCGCGGTACCACAGTGGACCATTATCGCCAAGCAGTTCTGCTTCTTCTTCTGTAGCGCCTAAACACGAAAAAGTGAGGGCTATGCTTTCATAAATCAATTCACGCATCCGTACCGACTGGAGGGTAACCATGGAGGTCACCATTCGACAATTGGACCTTGCTTAACAGCGAACTTCCCAATTCATTAATGCGAGTCGGAAACGGGACTAATTGAGGGTACGTCGGAGATAAGCCACCATGGACGAATGATATTGCTGCATAAGCAAAAGCATCCGTTTCACACCCGTTCTTGTCTACGGGTGGCTTTCCAGTCCTCGGGTATGGTTCATTTAGGTTCCCTGCTTTAGGGTGCAGAGGAAGTCGTGAGGCGATTTTATATTTTTCTTTCCAGGATTTGCCAATCCAGCCTTTCGTGATAACCTCTCTCCGAAGTGATGGGGCTCCAAACAGAGTAAATTCCAGAAGGTGTACATCTCTTGGAGTCAGAGCGCTAAACTTGAGTGGATCCAGATGGCCAAGAAGGGACTCTTACCTCCAGTTGCCTGCGTGATATTCGAATGAGCGGAGCTATGGAAAGATATATAGATCACATACCAATAGCATTCATCCATTCATGGTTACCCATGTGAAAAAGAACAGTTCCGCCGGCTCCCGGTGCCTGGGCATACAGTTTATCCATCAAATGGAGTATCTCTTTAACAAAGGGACCTCTTCCAAGGATAAATCAACCAAAAGTACATCACGGCATATCGCGGAGGGGGCACTCACCGGTCCATAATATCACCAGTTTGAACGAAGAAGTCCACCTTCCCGGACCAATCACCTTTGCTGTTCGTCACACTAGCGAACTTCAACACGCGTTGTGTACTGTGTATATCTCCATGCAAGTCCCCGACTGCAACGATGTGGCGGTGGAATGACTTAGGCTTATTACCAGTAGCCCTTTTCACGATCTGTATCGCATCTAGTAGCTTCTTGGCCGTTGCCGCGACTCCAAGGTCTGATTGGTGCCTCCAGGCCATGCAAAGGAGAAAGAATGAAAGAGCCGCGACTAGCCATGGTCGAAGAAAGGTCATCTGGTTGATGAAAGCTTGGATTAAGGACGTTTATGTATGGCGTTCCGAAAAATGAAGGGATACCCCACCTTAACAGAAATTTGGCTTGTTCCCAACAAAAAAAAAACGGCCAGTTCACCGACGCCGAGGTTCCTCTTAAGTAACCCGAGTGTTGCTGCCAAGGCAAATATTTGGCGGTTCCCATCGGTTAACACAGCGTAAGGGATGATGGTGACTGCAGCCAGACGGCGGCAATTGCCAATTGACTGCTTGCTTATTTATTGCTAGCCAAAGATTTCAGAGGACAGGTAACTCTGGTGATCTCTGCCAGGGCCACGTTCAACACTATATTACTAGAAACTCGCTTGAATTGTGTCGTTTATATCTAGACACTGTAGACAGCGTGGTGGTGCATGTTTTACGTGGGGGGATGTAGCCCCGCACAGCCGATCCGATTTCCGGCCCTGTTGGTCTACTGATGTTTAGGCCAAGTCAAGAGTGTAAGTAGTACGGTCCCATCGCGGAAGCGGTCCGGGAATGCTGTGGCATCACTTCACTATATGTGGAGAACCCAACTTGAATGACGCCAACAATCAGCCTATGACCTTTTTACTGATAACCAGTGACACTATAGCGCTTGCGACTGAATACAGAGATGCACGTATATTCGATTCAAGCTAATATACAAAAACACACCTCTCTCCATGGCTATTTGGTACGTTTCGGCTTACCACTCTCAGTCGACTTGGACGATGACGGATTATAACTAGAGCTACTCGGTCCTTTCGGTCCTGATCCACTTCCGGGGACAGGGGGATGTTTCGAAACAGCGCTCGCAGGCGCCGGAGCACCAACTACATCGTCGTCGCCATCATCATCCATGGAAATCAACTCATTACAAACCCAGACGAGGATCCGTTTGATCGCTTCTGTAACGTCATCGGTGCTGAGCGGTTGTCCGACGGGACAGCAGTGCATGAACAGCACTTGCGTGCATCGTTTCTTCTCGTAGGGTTTGACGTGCCGCCGGGATTCGGCGAGTGAGCCGTAGTACATGTAGTCTGCGAGGTAGTGGCCTGCGTCCATCGATGTGTAAATTTGCTATTACAAATTCAAAGTGAATATCTAGAAGAAAACAGAGCTTAGATGGCACATATATGCTTACCTCCGTCCCACACCTCTTCAAATCCTGGACCAGCCTCAACACATCAATCTCCGTCATCAACTCATCCGGAAATGTATCATAACCCGATCCAAACCCTCTCGACGGTCTCGTCATCGTTTCACCCGCCTGTAACTCCGGAGAGACAATCTCCATACCTAACCTCTCCCTCTCAATATTTTCCGCAAGCAGCCTATCATCCGCGGGGTTATCCTTCGGTGATGACTGAACAATCGAAGCAAATTTCCCCGACGCATCTTTCATTTGATACCCCAACTTGTGGCCTAACCTCTCCATCCTAAGTGGGCCCCTCCCTGCGACGCCGACGTGGAAAATCAAGTCGTAACATAACGACGGAGGGGGTGGATATAACCGCGTATTCTTATCTTCTGAGATATCCGCTGGAAGTACAGGAGGACGTGCATGTAGTCCGGGTACAGCATCAAGAACCGCTTCATATGTCATAGGCACTTGGATAGCGGTGATGTGAATCGGACGGGATTTTCCACTATTATCTTCGAGGGTGATCACTTTCCCGTCGACGGTGATTGAGGTGGATAAAGAATCGGGCGTGATGATGGTGTTGTGCAAGGGCTTGACAGCGAGCCAGGACGGGTTCTGTTTGTAGTGGTAGAAAGGCTATCGTTGATAATCAAGGTCCCATTTGATATGCAATGCAAATCTTGGATTTAGTTCATCATGTTACTCACTCGAGTTTCACAGACTTACGCCAAAACCAGTTAAAAGAATACGAAACGCATTAGGTGGTATAGGCAATTCATCAGTTCTCGCAGTCGACGTCGTTGTCACTGATGACATTGGTTCCTTCTCTAGAGACGGCAGATTATAGATGTGAGCAGATATTGATCTCAGGCCACTTTACCTAAGGTATATATCGCAGGCGGAGACGGCGAAGGGGGCAACCTCAAACCCTAACCCTACCCAACCCTCATGACCTCGACGATATCCCTAGACGAAGAAGCTCGACTGTCCACAACCAATGCCGAACGCGAAAAGTACAACCTCCTCGCTACTCTATTTGGCATCATCGTCGCCCTTGATTACCTCGAACGAGCGTATGTAAGGGATTCCATCACCGCCGCTGAGTAAGTCCCCCTTGGCTATTCAATCGTGACTATCCAGAAATCGAAACGCTAACGGAAAAGATACTCGCCAGCGTGTACGAGATTGCTGTCGCAGTACAAGACGATGTTGAAGTTAGTTGGGGATGAAGTACCGTCGATTGAATTGTTCATGAGTCGGTTTAAGGTATTGTTTTTCTTTGGAGAATATGAATGGTGGAACCAATGGTTGAGTCAGCGTAGATGGACAATCCGGCTGCCCTACTTCGTATAAAAGTAGGCGTTCCGGCGACGGTGGAACATTCGAGTGAAGCAGGACCGGAAACTGCTAAATGGGTTGCCGAGACGACACAGGTACGCGCTCTTTTCGAGCTGTTCTTTCGCTCAAGCATAACCTATGACAAAGAGTTTTATTACATTCATGGACGCCTTAAAATTGCGACTACGCGCCAAAGACCAGCTACATCCTCTTCTACAAGACCTCGTCACAGGTTATGCGAGGTTCAAGGGGAGTAGGGATTGGGAAGGGAGGAGTAAGATGGTTGGATGGTATGCTTTCGTTTCGTTCACGCTTTCTCATGAAGATTATACGTGGATGAATTTAGGCTGATCACGCTTAACGGGATGAAGGCGTCCGAAGAGATCACGGAGGAACAGTCGCGGCAGGTAAATGGACCTAGCGTTCGTCGTTCATCTGTAGCTGATTGGTGGCGAATCCAGCTCCTATTTGATGTTGATCACGCTTATGCGGAGTTCTTCCGCAGCCTTAGTGGAAAGGAATAATTGTGGATAGTGTTTTTGGTATTCATTCGATAAAGGGTTATAGCAACTGTGTGTAGGTGTACGTTTGTGGGGTGGCAGTAGCTGCTTGATCGAAGCCCCTATCGAGTACAGCCTAGGCCATGAAATGCATTATGTTTATAAGCATTTGCCAACAATAGTTCCTACCCTGGTATGGCTAGTAGTTGCTTTGTAGCTTGGTTCTCTGGTGAAATCCACACGCAGAATCGGCTCTTTCGCTGCTCTTCACGACTCTTCAGCCCAGGATCCGGAACGCAGATGTCATCCCGGAACACGACAGAGCATCTTGAAACGGATAAGCAAGTGGATCGAGGATCCTGATGCAGCTGAACCCACGGCCCCATGACCCTGCCGGCGTCAGGAAATCCGCCATAGCGCACATGACATCCCATTCACATAGTCGAGAGAAAGTGACAGCCACGTTCTTCTTTTTCAAGACAGATTTCATGCCTGGCGACGGAAATTGTCTATCGTGGCAACTTGCCATCTCTATTCCCGAGGTGAATGGGTTTATCGTCCGGACCTTGTACTAAAACCCCAGTCTAGTAATGAAAGCAGTGAAAGTACAGTTTGAGCAGCTTATTGCTCAGCCTCTAAAGTCCATCGCAGAGGATTTATCTCGGTCGCAAATGGCAACGCCTGTCATTATCGTTGATGGCGTCGATACACAGCTTCAGCAGAGGCTTCTGGGAATGCAGTCACTAGCCATCGTTTTCCTCTGCGTTGTTCCAGAGTTTCTGGTGATGGCTACTCAATCCGCCACCTTATAGAGTCACGCTCCAAGGACGATGATCCATTGGTCTTGCATCTATAGCCCCGCGAAAGCAACATCTTCATGTTCGGCCGTCTATATTATGAGGAAAATTAAGTCACTGTTGCCCCCTCTAATTCCGAGAATTGGAGGCCTATTTTGATACTGATCTACACCTTCACAATCGCTCTCCTCTCGACACAACGGAGATGATCAAACGTCCATCTGAGCAGGAGATTTCTGATAAAAAGTGGCATTTGATTCAATGATGGTGCGCAGAAGACCCGACGGAAAGGCCAACGATCGAGAATGTCATTGGCGAAATGGAGTCACGGAAGTAACCCTGAGCGTATTCTCATGACATTAGTGCCCATATCAGATCGTCTCGATGGTTGAACTTGATGATAGACAACCTGTCTCAAGTTGGGTACTGGATCCAAAGCCGGTTGAAGCGCACCGCTATGGGTCCCAAGACGATGCTACGTGGACAGCCTCGTGCATTTGCCATTGACAGCGACTTTCCTAAAACATATGGTCATACTAATGCAGTAATACACTCCGATTCTGATGTTGCAAAGCGCGGGAGGATTCCTTCTCAGCTGATGGGTGGCAAAATATCCGATCAACCGCACAGCTGTACCATCGGCGACCTCGCAACACCGCCCGCCTGCGCCCTGGTATAACTATATCTAATGTTCTACGGACGAGAGAGAACAGCCTATTCGCTACTAAAGGACGCCGAGATAAGCACGCCCCGATCCGCGTGTGTAGCTAAACTTTAATAACTGACGGTTCCATGGTAGTCATTACACGTGAACGCGTGAACACCCAGAAGAAGCCTTACGCAGCCGCTTACATAATTAAGAAAATTGACACAGCTCTTCACTTTGCACGCCACCAACTGTTCCGAGTGATTCGGTGTGTTGATGCTGCCAAGAACAAGTGCTCAGGCTAGTACATACGTGGAAGTTCGGCCGCCCTATCGATCTATTGTTTCCACTGCGGAGCGAGGCTCCGGGCTCGCCGATTCCTGGCATCAGGAAGTGGAGCTTCTGATCCCACACGATAACACGTTGAGTTCTTCTTTACGTCTGGTCAGGAAAAGTTGGACGTTGACAGCACTCAGCTGTCGTTGTTTCCTTGGCGCAAGATCTGCGCTTGGCATTTTAAAATATGCAACTAGTTTAGTTGTAAGGAAAGGGTGGTATAATTAAGCTTGAACGGGTAGCCTTCACTGAGTACGTAATGTATCTCGTGATGTGTGGTACAGCAATCAAAGCGAAAACCTATTCACTCACGTCCTTTCCTTTCCTTATTTGGCGCCCTCAATTTTTCCCATCTGAGGCTGATGCGGTTGAACATCTGGATGTTGAACAAAGATGGGCACTGCATTTTGGTGATCCCCAAACATGTGTACACGGATTGATTAGGTAAGTTTAAATTTGAGCACCTGATGAGAGAGTCATATAGATCAAGATCGCGACAGGAAAGATTACCGGTGACGTTTCGACATGAAGGAAGATGGCTATACTCGGAACTGTGGGACATGCCATGAGGCTTGGGCTTATATTATTAGCACAAGGGGGGCCTCCGCATTCCTTCCACCTCTTCTCCTTCGACTCTTCCATTCTCCTACAATCTGCACAAAACCAACCACGGAATGGCGCATATGGCAATAGATAACACCTATGGTGATGTTCAAGCTACCTCATGTCCAGGTTGGCGATGGAACTGACGTTTGTGCGTGTGTGTGTGGAAATAATAGGAGCCGCTCTAGTTGGGGTCATCATTGCTTCTATGTGCGTGTCGCATCTTTCCCCGCGGAAAACGATGGATTACGAATCAAATTCAATAGGATGTATGGGATAACGAACCTGCAAGTATGTCCCATTCTTATAGACCACCACCCCCTAGTGCCTCGAAATGTGGTAAACTAACATCGTCCGCAGACGTATTTCTTCTACATGACGTATCCGAAGGATTCCAATGATAACAAGATTCTCGTGAGTCAAGGTTGTCGTTCCGCTGTTTATAACACTAAAGTTTAAAATGTATGCGCAGGTATTCGTCATCTGGTACGTTCAAGATTTGTTCAAGTGCGTGTGAAGGCCCAATCATACAGCATCTCAGGCTCCTTGATTCGTTCCACATGATCCTTGGTACATCAAATAAACATATACCAGAGATTTAGATGACACTCACTATTTATTTCAGTGTCTGTCTCGATCTATCATTATCTGGTATGCCTCGCCTTGGTCCCACCATATTATAATTAAACCAACGGAACCCCGTCATTTTAGATATCCAACTACAATAACCCGTCGGCGCTCGCATATGGTCATTGGTAACCGCTCCTTTTTAACCCATCTATTGCTGTTCTTTAATTGTAGTAACATTAGGTCGCTTTACGTGAGTCGCTTATATTATTCCGGGTTTCACGAGTTGATGAGTTATTTAGGTATCTGTCATCGCAAATGTGGGTAAATTTCATACAGCCTCGATGGTAACTAACTCCGTTTCCTCGCATAGATCGTAATAGCTTCCGTGGTACAAGGGTGTGTGTTGTGTCATCATCCCTGTGGTATACATCATCCCTCACATGACCCTTACAGCTTCTTTACACTACGGATATTCCAACGTTCGTCCTAATCATACCTGTCTTGCCACTCAACCTAACGCACTCAAAGTATGCAACCAAAGGATTCGCTGGTGGGTTGCGGGCTTTATAGTAAGTTACCCTTTAACTACACGCATGATTAGTTCAGAGACCACCATGTATGTATAGATTATTCTAATTATCGCACACGTCGGATTTGGACTTGGTATACCATTCTCATATTCTCCTTTCTCTCTTTGTGCTAACTATTATGAAACCTGTAGAAACGGTTGCGTTCTTGTGAGTCCGTTTTACGGTTACCTTTTGTCTGAAACCCACGGGTCGCCTTTTTAGCTTTATGAAGCAAGAGTTCAGCAAGCTATCTGACATAACGGTATGTATAGCACGTGTCATTATTCCATTTGTAACTGACACTTGGCTGGAGCTCGTTGCCGCGATGCCCTTCGCAATATTTGCGGTTTTAACGGATATAGTCATTGCCATTGCACTCTGCATATTGCTCAACGAGAATCGCACGAGTTTTTCAAGGTGATTCTTTTGCCGCAACCCAAATCATTTGTCTTTGTCCGTCTGAAGCTAATTCACTCTCAGAACTAATGCCATCATTTCCACACTGATGGTCTATGCCATCAACCGCTGTTTGCTGACATCGTAAGTCACAATACATTTACCAACGACACCGTTTAGTGAACAAGGCGGGTTTAGAGTTGTTGCTATTGTAGAGATCATTGTGGTAAGTTTTCCGTCCTCCCGTTGTATGAAATAGGATGGAGAGTAAAGGGAATTATCAAGTTTGCAGCCGCCCCGAAGTCACTCTGGTTTTTGGCGATCGATTTCTGTATCGGAAAGCGTAAGTGGCGAAGGTTCCCTCCTCGTTTGTTTGGGACTGATGATACTCGATAGTATGGGCGAACAGTCTCCTTGCCACGTTGAATAGTCGTAATTTCGTCAATGGAAACGGTGATCATTCCATTAACACCACTACGAGGATATCAAACTTGGAATTCTCCGATCAGTCAACGGGGGTGACTGTAAGTTAACCCGAACTGGTTTCGTTTGTACGGGTTCATGTTCTCATGTTCTCGCAGGGCACTGACACTGTACGAACGCATATGCTTGTCGTTTCACATTACATCTCAATTAACGGGAATTTTCAGAGCCAATCATATCAGCTGCGGTCGATTGAACTTACAAAAGATCCAAGAAAAGCTCGATATACCGACTTAGTTGGGGAAAGCAGGACGAAGCGTGGATCAGTTAGTTGGCTCTGTCATATCAATGAGGAGAATTCTCTTGCTGACGGTCCTTGTAGCGTGATCGAAGCGATAGCGCGTGAGATACGGGAGACTTACATTTTGTTTGCGTACACTGTTGCATAAGGTAGAGAGATACGGACACAAGAGGCCTTGCATTGTTGTATACGTATATATATAAACCACACAATGATAACTAGCGCAGGGGCGTATGAGCCTTTGTGTGATATAAAGCTATGATGTGGGCTTCCAATTTTGTTCTCGGTGTTCACGGTATTCATCCGCCCACTGTAGAGTGTGTGTGGTCGATACAAGCCAAGCTCCTCAAGATATAGCCATATACGCACGAGCATAGACGGGATAAACCTATTAGGCTGAACCGTTCTCCTCTGAATCAAGCGCCGTGAACATGTCTATCGGTTCAGAGAAAGAGGAAGGGTGAAAACAAACCTCGCGCTCCGCACTGATGCTCCATGTCATGTACGTAACTGCAAGAATACCACTGAATGCGATAGCCGTATTGGACACCCAATTCTGAGGACGAGTCCACCAGCCACCTGAACATTTCGAAATCCAGTCAGGAAATTTCCGAACCCAGGGTTTTTGATTGGGACTGCACCTGCTGGGGACCATACGTATTTCGGATAAGGATATCTAGCACCGCCTCCCTGTAGATCATTGGTCAGTTCTGGGATAGAACGAAAGAAGAACTTCACCCACCATTTGTTGGTCGAAAGCTGGAGTGTGTGTGTGTGTGTGTGAGAAGCCGAAGCAACCCTACACCTAACCCTAGCGCCCCCATGCCCAGCGTCTGCCACCGGTGTCCCCAGCCATTTGACGCGACGACAACAGAGAACAGATAGACCTTTGCTCCTCCACATCTACCTTAAGGCTATCTTTGCTTTGGGGGAGGGTTTGATATCATACAGCTTTGGAAGCCATGCTTCAATCTGTCAAAACGTATATTTATGATAGAAGGACGGCTTTAGCCAAGACGGCCGGGTTTGCCGGAGGCGCGTATCTCATCCAGCGCTATGTGAATGATAGGCTGGAGGAGCTCAAGACGAAATTGGACCAGGAACGGATAGCCCGCGAGACGTATGGTTCTTCCTTATCTCTCTCGTTGCACCACATTCTTAAACTTTCATAGCCTACGAAGGAGATTCCAAACGGCGCAAGACGATATATCATTCACCACTCTGGCAATGTTACCAACGTTAGCCGAACAAATCATGGAAGGAATGGACGTTGAGGCTCTCACACAAGAACTCCAGAGTCGGTCGAAAGCACGAATAGATGGGACACAGTTGCTGCGGCAGACGCTTAATAACCAGCACCAGCACCAACAAGAGCAACAAGAGCAACAGCAGGATGATGACAGGGTCGAGTCAACACGGCGGGAGCGGAGTCTTGACTCCAGTATAGTCGACGCAGCACCGGACGGTGAGCAGTCTGAAGCAGGGTCAACGGCTTCTACGTCCTTGATCAAGATGCCTTCTCAAGAAAGCGGAAGTTCGGGGATGAATAGCTGGATTGAAACTTCGGCTTCTGGAGGTTCAATCGTACTACTCTCGTCGTCGGCGGATGCGGACTTCCAACTGCAGCTTCCCCCTCCAAACGAACGACACCTTTCTGAATCTGTCATTACGTTGAACACAACGACGACGGACAGTAGCGTTGGGAACGAGTCTCGATTGGTATGTTGATTTTCTCGCGCATATAAGGCATGTCGTTCATGTAGTCCTTCTTTTTTTTTTCCCCCCCCCTCCCAGTCGGATAGCGTAATAAGCATGTCGGCAGCTTCTGATTCTAGCTCATCCAAGACCAAAGTTGAACTATGGGCGGAGGTGAAGATGTTGAGTATGTTGCTATTTCAAGGATGTCTTTCCGTACTGAACCGGGGTATGAAGCATTTACGCGAACACTAACGACAGTGTATTCAATGACGCTTCTATGTCTTCTAACGAGCATACAACTCAGTATCCTTGCTCGGTTCAAGTATGTCAATACCGTTCTCGAACTCGACCGCGAAGAGAGGTTACAGGAGCAGCTACAGTCGCACTTGTCGTTATCTTATTTCGATCTGCTGTTCGGTGGTTCGACAAAGATTCAGAACTTCTTGTCCCTTGATCCGCTCGAGTTTCAAGATGAAGCGGAGAAGGGAGAGCTCAGAGCGACGGTCGTGACGGAGGAAGTCGAAAGAAAATTTTTGACCTTAAGCTGGTGGATATTACACGTGGGATGGAAGGATGTTGGCGAAAGAGTGAAGAGAGGTGTTGAAGAGGCGTTTGAAGGGTTAGCCTTTCACCTGCATGTTCTGTGTATATGCGCTTATATCTCAATGCAGGGTCTCTTTGAAAACGAAAGTGGCCGCAATTGATCTTCACCGCCTTGTCAGGGACGTTCGGAGACGAGTAGAACATGAAATAACGTTTGAGGGACAAGAACGTCGAGTCAAGTGAGCCAACCCAATAAATTTATTTCAAGGCTAATAACCGAAATTCAGCTTCTTATCAACGCTACTCCCACCTACGCCCGAGATGATTCAGCATGTCCTAACACAAGGCGGTTTCATCCCTGAACCCTCTCCGGAGCCATCTCTCCCTCAAAGCGATCAAGGAACGCAAGATACAACGACACTCACCTCATCCCAACTATCTCATGACTTTGATGCCTCTCCGGCGACTGGGCTTTCCGGTCTTTATAACCACCCAAACAATCCAAACAACATTTCACCTTCGTCTTTCCGACCTCTCGTTCCAAACTCAACGTCCCCGAAAGGTCACACGCACAAACACACACGCCAGAAAGGTGGCGCTGACAGGGACGCAGACACATGTGTCGAGTGTGCTTCTATTTCCCCACTTCCACCTCATGATCCCCCATTAACATTCACTGGTCATGTGCCTCAGAGTTCCTTTCCCCCAGGACCACCCTTACCTCCACACTCGCGTCCAGCACTGCCCCATGCACAAGACCCGCCCTTTCTTTCTCTTGTAGAAGAGACACGGGCGGTGATCATGTCCCCTGATTTTGAGCATGTGCTTGAGGCATGCCTAGACCGCGCGACCAGTGTGTTGTTTGATGGTCTGGAAACCAACGTCTTTGTGAGCAGCGAAGTTGCACCTGGGGAGGAGGTGCGAATACGTCTGGCTGGCTTGTTACCCGGGTTGGCAAGGTGGAGTCGACTTGCACTAAATGGGCTACCGAACGAGCTGATTGATGTGAGTTTACTTGGTCTTGAGTACTGACCATATCCTATAAGGAAGGAGATGCTGATGTTACTCTGTGCAGAACATCCTCGGGTTACGGGAAGTCTCGTGTTTATCAGCCGTCGTGCTCTCAAAATTCACGGAGCAAGTTCCATAATAGTTCACTCTAAGGGATTAGGTTGTGTTGCAGAATGATGTCCACGTGTTCACGTCTTGTTTATTGTTTAGTTGCTGACCTCTTCGGTCCCCAGCGGCTTTGACCATATCGGCATAGTCGCTTTCTTGGGTCTAGCAACCTAATTCATGTTATATTCATCAGATGGTGGCAAACTGAGCTCCCTGCCGTTACTAACTGCCCACTATTCTAAGGCAACATTAGATACCTATGAAATGCCAACTTACCACCTGGACCAACTGTGTGTTGCTATGAGTTGGATGTGACAGTTCCACAACTCAGAATACAGGATCTTGTACAGCATGTTGTGAAGGCACAACCAAACAGAGTCATAGCCTGCGGCCGTGGGAAAGGCGGGCATGCGTCTGACAGCGTGCCAAAGCAGCGATTTAACCCCCTCTGTTGCAAGTCGCCGTGTTAACTTGTTGCTCCCAACCATAAGGGAAAATGACAGGCGTGGTATCCCACCTCAAAGCGAAATAAAGCCCATCTAAAATTGGTTTGATGCATCACACCAAGTCCTGTTGTGTAACGTGGTGACGTTTGAGCTGCATTGAGTTTAACTGCTCTGCACTGCCTCTCCCACCGGCGTCCCCAGCTCAACACTATGCGCAAGATTTCGGACGCGGCTTCAGAATCTCCCCATGTGCCAGCAATGCGAGAAATGGCACGTGCGCTCCAGGGCATGGGATTGAGATTTGCTTTTTCGGGCAAGACCGCCTTGGCTAGATACGAAGGCCGATTACCCCCCGTAAGTCCGATAAGCGAAGCATCTTACCTTCGCTTACGAACGTCCCCGCAGGAAGACATTCATGTAGTCATATTTATCGGAAAAGACGACAAGGCTGTCGTCGACCAGAGGACGATGGTCAAGGAAATTGCAGAGGCAGCCCATGATCAAGATCGACGCACAATCGTCAACTTGAACTCTCAGCTATGGTATACAGCAGATGGTAACGCTCCCCAGCTTCAAAAGGGCAGCAATTCGAAACGTTTTACACTCTCTATTACTCAGTGGGAACCGCAACCTTTCGATATCCGGTATCTGGACCTCCTCCCATACGTTTCGCCCATGTTCCTACTGCTATCAATGCTCGAGTCCTTGGCGTCATCCACACCACGTACCAGAAATAAGATTTCGAAGCTGTTGGCGCTGGTTCAGTGTTGGCATATTTCCAAAGGGGAGGCCATAGACCCTTCGAGCTTCTCGCGCTTTCCTAAATCTCTCGGAAACGCCAAAGAACTTTCCAGACAGCATCCGCCTCTTAGGGGTAGCTTTTTGCGGATGGGAGTTAATGTATCCGCCATAAATGTCGGAAACCAAGGTATTTGGATACAAGTTTCAGAGTTCTGGGCTTATAGTTCATACAGTCGATGTAGAAGATAGGCGACCTGGGATTCTACTGCAAGCTGCAGTTAATGCTGTTACTGCGCTACAAAATCTTGGAATACACTGTGCGTTGTTCGGTGGCATGGCTTGCTACCTTTACGGAAATACCAGAGTTCCGAATGTAAGCGTTGTAGCATCTACTTGCGCGCTGTCGTAGTTCTTGTGTCCCGGTTGTTGGCGTCGCCGGATGATAAGAACTCTGTGTGTGCTCTTTGGAAACGTCCGCAAGGTAGAGCTTACCCTTACTCCCTTAGGATATCGATATCCTCGCCCTTCCGCAGTATGGAAACATCACAGCTGAGGAGCTCAAGCAGCGTATTGTACAACTAGATTCTACGAGCTTTTTCCTTCGCGAGCCTCGAGAGGCCTCATCGTCATATAAGGTCCTCTGGTACAGAAACCCTTGTAGCTACTCATCTGTCGATGAGTGCAAAATCGACATTGTCCTTCCCGGCGTGCTTCAGCTTCCAAACGTACGACTGGAACAATTACGGGTGGACGGACAATACAACCTCCCGGTTATACCATTTTCGTTACTCCTGCTTCACAAGCTGAAAGCATGGGATGATCGAGTCAATGCACAAGAATCATATAAGAGAGCACGACAGGGCACTGACTCTTTGGACGTACGGTCCCTCTTGTGCCTACCTCCTGTCGTTTCGCTCAAGTTCTCAAAACCGTGGGACGACGAGACTTTGTTCAACAAGGACTTCCAGGCGAAGACCAGGGAACGCGTTGGAAAGTTCTGTGCGGCTTTCCCATCGATATCCCAATCCTGGAGGGAGCTTGGGTTTGATATTGGACATTTCGAGTCCTGCTGATCCCTTATTGTGTATAGATATTTTGTACGACTATTGAATTTGGAATAACAGTGTATCTTTACGCATTATTCATGAAATAATGTGCACTATACGCCATTGCGGGTGCAGAGTTCCAGGCTATAATAAACTCAAGTTTGATATTTACTTGGCCGAACTAAACAAATACAAGACTCGCGGTGATTGATACATAGTCCTTGTCAGCTACTTCCTACTTCCTACTTCCTATTTCCTACTTCCTACCAGCCTTGACACGGTTCTGGCATGCTTCTTTGTAGCGCCTCTCAGCCTCATCGAAGTTCACACATTTCCAGATATTGTCCAGATACTGATTGTGACGTCAGCTCAGAATATAAGAAAAATCCGTTTGATCTATTGTTACCTTGCACCTATCGTTATAATATTGGAGATAGTAGGAGTGCTCCCAAATATCGATGCCGATGATAGGGGTGTGAGACATGAGCGGGTCTTGGTTAGGCGTGGTAATGACCTCCAAAAGGTCGCCCGAGTGGTTATAGCCCTGGATACCGTTAGTGCTAACGCAACATACGCAGAGGACGGGACCTACAATCCAACCCCAGCCAGAACCGTGGATAGCGGCAGTCATCTTATTAAACTGCTTCATCATATTTTCGTGGTTTGTAAACGACTTTTCGATAGCGTCCTTGAGGGGCCCGTCGCGGAGAACACCGCCGTTACCATCGGTTTTATCCGACGGAGGAGCCAAATTCTTCCAAAAGAGGCAGTGGTTGATGTGACCTTGGAAGAAAAGAACGTTAAAACGAATGGCAAGACAACGGCATGTTAGGTACGTACCACCACCATTGAACTTGAGAGTGTCTTGGAGTGCAATACGCTTCACAGGAGTGTCAGCCTTGTCATATGCGGCCTCGGCAGCATTCAAGTGCTCGACGAAGATCCTGTGATGTTCCTTGTGGTTAAGCTCCATAGTTTGCTTGGAAACATAAGGCTCAAGAGAATCGTAGTTGTACGGGAGCTTTGGCAATTCGTGGCGCATCTTTGAGATTCGAGGGGATGTAGGCTCCAAGATGCTCACCTTGAGAGGCTTATAATCAAGTATGAACGGTGAACATGGCGCATTGCCGCCGCGAGTTCACCTTTCCGCATGTCCCAAACATCCGCTCAAAAAGTCTCGTCCCAACATTTGATCATGCGGGGTTGTCCTGTCGGGGAAGTTCAACGATCACGCAAAGGTTGCCCGGGTACTTCAGAGACATTGGGGTGGTCTATGAAGTTGAAGAGATTCAAATTATATGCGTTGCGATTGAAATCTGGTAAGTGTAGTTCCTCTGGTATAGGCGACGATACGTGTTACTACCATCAGCGGGCGGGCGGGTGGGCGGGAGC
>AYNK01000007.1:0-20671 GCA_000497225.1 Amanita jacksonii TRTC168611 | reverse complement strand
TCCCCCCCCCCCCCCCCCCCCCCTCCCCTCTTAGCCCATAAGATTCACTGCCATGAATAGGATTATCTTTGTATTAGCTATATTGGCGACGGTACGCTGAGGCATTCTGCAACAGCTCGTGGCTAACCCAGCATTAGCTTGTTGCGTCCCAGGCCATGATCACAGCCACTTTCAGTCTATTCCAGCAAGTGATAAATATGAAGTCGTTCCCTCCGCTTAGGATGCTCTGCACGTCGGAGGAATTCCAGGGTCAAGTGTACATCCCTGCTGTAAATTGGGTCTTGATGATTCTCACCATCATCATTGTTGCCGCTTTCTCCAACTTGACGAACCTCACAAATGCCTATGGTTTCGCCGTTGCAACCGTCATGTTCTCCACCTCGGTACTACTCGCCATTTCCATGTACTACGTCAAAGGGTGGCCTTGGATCGTCGCGCTCGCTTTTGTCGCTGTCTTTGGTTTCTTCGATGGTAAGTCTCATAACCATACTTTACATTAGCCGCAACTCACTTCTATAGCACTCTTTTGGGGCGCCTCTTTTAAGAAAGTACCCCAAGGTGCATGGGTGCCCTTACTCATCGGTGTAATACTGTAAGTGTATTATACGAGGCAACAAATGTACCACTAATCTCCCCTCTCAAGGGTCCTTTCAATGTTGCTTTGGACATGGGCAAAGGTGCGCTTGACGCGCTTCAGGTTGCGCGCTGTTTGACAAGGCATTTCCAGGGACTGGAAGATGGTTTTGATAGGGCTAATCGCAAAAACTTGCGACATTTCATCCAACAAAACTATACAAGGGAAAGCATATCTACTATACACGGCGCGGAGAAGGTAACCAACGATGGCGAACCAGAAAACGCGGAAACCACTCAGCGTGTCACAATTGAAGCAGATACCGCAGAACTTGTCCACCGCATTCGGGGCCTTTCTTACGTGTCACGGTACAAGGTCTCTGCGACCGATTCAACTGAAGTCGTAGAAGAAAAGCGGGAGCTCCATCGTGTACCGACATGTACCATATTCCACAAGCTCACTCGAGGGTCTGGTGTACCACATACTTTCGTGAGCTTCGTCCGCCAATGGCCTGCCCTGCCACGTGTCGTGGTAAGTCTGGAAACCCACATATTGGATACTTTGGTGTGCTTACGAGGTTGCTAGATTTTCCTATCTGTCTGCGTTGTTCCTCTTCCTTATGTTCCTGAAGATGATCGGTATATTGTGAGGAAAGTGAGATCAATTGATGGTATGCATGACCCTCTTTGGCTTGGAAAATTCATTAACGTACCCCAGGTGTATACGGTGTGACCTTTTACCTCGGTTTCCGGGAAGAATTTCGCATTGATGTACGTCTAAACTCCATTCATGAACAAAAGCTAAATCTGGAACAGCCAGAGCGGTTGACGGACCAAATATGTGCATCTGAAATGCAGTCGGATCCAGACACGAGTAAAGAATGGTTGGACGAAATCAAGACCCTGGTTATCAACGCCACACATATGTATGTTATTCTGTCAGCCTTTTTTATGATGGTGGAATAGTCGAGTTGACATTCGCGACAGTGTACCTCACTACCACGTTGTCAGCAGACGAGTTGATGTCGGATTCATCTCACCCGTTGTGAACTTTGTTCGCAAGTGGCTGGTTGAAGAATTATATCGCCGTCTTGCAACCATGTTCCCGCAAACTGCCAATTGGTTAACACCTGCCGACGAGTAAGTACGACAACACCTCTCACTCGGATCTTTTTACCAATGGAATACAGGATCATGAGGATAGGAATCACTGCTTCCGTTTAAATACTCTACAGTATATTTATGCCAACGATCTCTGCATCAAAGTAGACTTAAAAAAGAGGTGACTTGTAGAATGTATTTCTAGTTTACCCAAGTCATGTCCTCATAGATGAAAGTGTATATATATGATCTCGTCAGCCACATTGAGGCGGTAAGTATAATATTTGCCGGGCTTCATCTCGAGAGACCGTCGGGCCAGTATTTCGAACAAACATTCCATATGCCATTTCTAATCGGACTCTGGCTCAATAGTATAACCCTTATTCCAAAACTTATGCGGATCATACTTGGCCTTAAGTTCCCTTAATCTTTTATAGCTTTCCCCATACACGTCACTAATGTCTTCACCGTCGAGGACCAGAAGGGCTGGAGTTGGAAGTTTAATTCCAGTTCTGTCAACATTACTTCTCTTGACATAGGAAGTAATACTCGAGACCCATTCGGACGCATATGAGTCAGTACTGGGCATGGAATGCCTATTTTACAATATGTTATGAGAAACACATGGGAGACGTGGCACCTACCGCGATATAACGACAGCGTGATAATGGGGATTTCTGGTTGGGAAAGCAGTAGCATCCAACCTGACCGCAGCGATCTTCTTGGGAAAGTCGAACTCCCATAATACTATACTGGCCCTGCGTTCCTCCACTTCTGTGAAGGTTGCCCATTCATTGAAGACGTTCTCGACGACATCGTCCCAGAGCTCGCTGAACAAGACTGTTCCAGATATCCAACGAGGAGGAAGATTGGACAAAGCAGCGTCGCTCATGTGGGACATTACATTGAGACTTGAAGTCGTTGTCATGCGCTGGAATACGGGTCGGACGACATCATGAAAAGGAGATAGAGCCTGTTCCATTTTCTCCGGTGTCCCTTCGACGTAGGGTAAAACAACTATGGCAGGCTGAAGCAACACATAAAGGATCAGTGAATTTAGTCTGGATCCATATCTCTCACATGGAAATCAGGGGGCATCCTGCAGAAAAGCAGGGTAATTCTCGTTTCCGGAGTTTGTGCCGACAAGAAGGTCTGGGTTCTGGTGTCATAATGCTAGGTTTATTGCAAAGTGTGTACGCGACTCACTCTCAGAGCGTTCAAAACGCGCGGCAAATCGGTACCAGGATAGGCCAATGAGCCGACTAGAGCTGGGCCTGGGGCAGGATAGGCTTTTAATACGAATTCAGTGACAATGCCGAATTGATGTCCTGCTCCTGAAATCTAGGTTAGAACCAGAGTCTACTCAATGGCGTTTGAGAAATTACCTCTGATGGCCCAGAACAAGTCAGGTTCTTGACGAGCACTGCATGTCAGAATCCGACCGTCGGCCAAGACAATAGTTGCTTCTAACAGATTGTCGATGGCCAGACCGTATCGACCGGAGAGAATTGAATAACCACCACTGACAATCAAACCGCCTACCCCAACATTCCAGACGCCCCCGCCTACAACGGCAATATCGTACTTTTCAATCTCGGCGTACACATCACCCCAAAGTGCGCCACCACCGACGGATACCGATTGCTTGTCTTCTGAAATCTTGACATGATTGAGGCGGGCCAGGTCGATGACAATTCCCCCATCACAGGATGATAATCCTGGCATGGTATTGGTCCCGCCGCATTTCACTGCAATATCAAGAGGTGGGTCATGCGAACGAGCGAATCGCATAATTTCAGGTACGTCTGCTGGTGATTCGGGGTAAATGACATAGGCAGGACGACAGACGGACGTCTCGGAGGCTCTGGAGATAGCTTGCTCATAAGAAGGTGAGGAGGGGGTGACAACTGCACCCCGTATATTCAAACCTGGAATAGGGGCAGTCATGGTCTGTAGAATTGCTGAACAGCCGAGCAACGCTCCAAGTCTCAGACACGCTCAATACATAACTTGCCGAACCCCAGCAAGTCAGGGTCGTGGTGACTCCTGAGACTTCCAGAATTCGGATCCATCCATGGATGTACGAACTGAAAAGGCTGTGGGAAAGTAGCAGATAAATATAGCAAGACATGATCGTGTTGAGATTATCATTCAACCAAGGCGAGCCTCCATCACACCAATGACAGTCACTCCTAGGATTCTTTCGCTGCAGGGGAAGGGCCTCAAACTTGACACAAGAGCAGATATAGAGCCATACCTGACCGACGTAGATCCGACGAAAATTGAAGAGATTCACCTGGGCGGTAACACGCTCGGGGTTGAAGCATCGGAGGCCCTTGCGGACTTGTTGGCAAAGACAGAGGTTCTGAAGGTGTGTACACATGTCACTTAAATGACATAATCACTTATTTCGCGAAGATTGCAGATTTCGCCGATATATTTACGGGCCGTCTCATAACCGAAATACCTCTCGCCCTAACGGCTATCTGCAATGCACTCAAAGATAAAACATCTCTCGTCGAACTGAACCTAAGCGACAACGCTTTTGGCGGTCGATCAGTGGACCCTATTGTACCATTCCTCACCCATAACCGTAGTTTTCAAATCCTCAAGTTGAACAACAACGGCTTGGGTCCGGCTGGTGGCGTGGTTCTCGCCAACGCACTTTTAGAGTCTGCTAGGCTGAGCAAAGCCGAGGGGAAGAAATCCAACCTTAAAGTAGTTGTCTGTGGCAGGAACCGCCTGGAGGATGGATCGGCGCCAGTATGGGCAGAGGCGTTTGCCGCCCATGGGACTCTGGAAGAGGTCCGTATGCCGCAGAATGGAATAAGGATGGATGGCATCACGGCTCTTGCGCAAGGGCTCTCCAAGTGTCCCAATCTGCGTCACCTTGATTTGCAGGACAATACTTTCACTTCAGATGGGAAACTGATTGGTGTCGCTGCATGGACAGCAGCGCTTCCATCATGGACTGAGCTTCATACGTTGAACTTATCCGACTGCGTCCTGTCAGGGAAGGGGGAGGTTCCATCGCTCGTGGCAGCACTCACGAGCGGCTCGAATCAGAAAATCCATACGTTGCAGCTGCAGAATAACAGTTTAGACGCGGCGACGTTCGAGTTGCTTGCCAAGTCCATATCGACATCTTTGGCAAGTCTGATGAGACTGGAATTGCAGTGGAACGAAGTCGACGAGGACGATGAACATCTGGAGAACATAGGTTTGACCCTCAAGTCGAGAGGAGGTAAACTTTATGCAAGAGATGAAGATGAGGAGGAGGAGGAGGAAGAGGAGGAAGAGGAGGTGCCAGAGGCCGGGGAAACCAAGGAGGAAGCAATAGAAAAGGCCACCTCAGACAAAGCTGGTGATGATCTAGCTAATCTCATGAGCAAAGTTAGTATTGGGTAGAGGCCATGTAAGTTTAAAACCTTGTTTGTAGATACTGTATACCTCGACAACTCAACGTGTCGTACATTCGGATACCGAAGCAATCTAGGAGCGTGTCTTGCACACTATCCAACGTCCCTCGATGCCTTCCTTGGCTCTAACCGCCCCGCTCGACCTTTGCTGCTCTAGCCACAAGTCCAGCGGAATAGTAGAGGAATCCGATACAACTGATTGCAGGCAGAGCGACCGCTCTAGCCAATTACGCGTGTTCATCGACTCGGTATGGCACGCAAGTTCACGGTATGCGGCTCTCATAACGACCCAGGCAGTTTCTCGTGCCTTAGTTCGTATGTTGTCAACTGCTGTGAAGATAGCCAGCATACTCAAGTGCTTTACGTCCGAAGACTGGCTTTCTTGTCCCAAGACACGCAGGACAGTTGACCGCCGGGTCTCCCGATCGATAGAGGCATAACGACAGCTTCGAAGGCTGGCTGCTAAGGAAACAATAAATTTTCTTGCATCGGATGTCTCCGGGAACATGCGACGAGGTATCGAATCCAGGTGCTGATGGAACGGCCCCTGAGAAGGGTACGATGCCAATAGATGATACATCAGTGAAACGAGTATCGCAGGTATGATGTTGGGTTGCGGTGAAGGGCAGGAAAGATATATGTCAGGGATTAGATGGGACACGACGGCGGATGCGTGACGGGGCGAATCAAATATAATGGCCAAAAAGAGCGAGGTTTCGTAAACTAGGAATAAGAGAAGTCGAAAGTCTGTACCATCCATGAGAGATGATACCTACCCCCAAGGGCAAAAGGGTCCCGGCGGTTGGTGGAAGAGATCCCTTCCCTTAGCTTTCCTGCAAAGTATGTTAGTATCCCAAGGAATGAATAAAATGGCACTGACGGAATAAAATCAGAACATTCTCTTGGGCCTCTATTCGGTGTTTCCTTTCTGCTTCAGTCTCAAGGAAGCGCCTATGGTACTTTTTCAAAACGTCTTCCAACTTATTGCAGGCCAGTCAATGGCGTGCACCTTGTCATCATGTAAAGAGAGCTGCAAACCTTTTCCTGGATAAATTTCCTAAATTCTTCTTGCACATTCTTATCCTTCAGTCTGAGGTTCTACGTTCTATCACATCAATGCATGTAGTGTCCAAAAATCATTACATACGTGTCTCCGCCCTTTTCAAGCCCGCTGCTTCGGCTGACCGACGCTAAGAGTTCCATCTGCCGCGTATGAGGCCGTCCTGATGTATTATTTGTGATGTTCTGTCCTCTGCGCCCTCGAGTACCGCGCTCTGTGGCCATGCCTCTGCGCTGATTCCTTGTACCTCTAGTGGAAGACATAGCAAGAAGTTCAGCATAGGAGATGGCTAAACACCCGCAAAACAACGCAGCGGCTGTGTCCGGGCCGACGGCCGGTCAAAGTCCACCCAAATGCCTGGAATTCTACTGCTGCTTAGCAGCTGCTAAGCTTCTCTTCACGGAAGCAATGACCATCACCACCTATCAGCAATCGCATATTACAATAGGTGAAGGACGACCAACAAGAGAGGAATTGCTGGTTCATTACCCTGCCAAATTCACCTGGACCCAACTGAAAACCTTCATCAATTCCGGGTGATTGTATTTCCTTCTATGATGATGCATACTCGAGATACTCACGAATTGGCAGCGACTTGGGCCTCTTGAAGCGGGACAAGAAACTTCAGAAGAGGTACAACGAAGTTAATGTATCCATTGCACTGGTGTATGGGAGCGTTAGTTCGTAATAGTTTCATCGGATGGATGTCTCTTGACTTATACATTCTCTTGCAACAGCGAATTATCTAGTCAATCATCGACTACAGTGGGGAAAAGCCGATACCTTCTCGTTGCTTTCTCCAGATTACGAGCCTGAAAAACCACCTAAACTTCCTTTGCCCGACGGTGACCAAAAAGCGAAAGGGCTTCCGCCTCTACCCTTGGATGCTCCCAAATACTTCACAGCTGATATACCTCCAGAGTACATCAGTGTTACCTATAATGATTGGCCCTATTCAGGTATAGTGTGCTCCGACGGATTGGTTTTCTGATCGCGCCAAAGGGCTGACACTCAGACTTTAGTCCCGCCTGAGATCGAACACAGCTTGATTTGGTCCCGAATGCCTTTTTTGCCTGACCTTATTCCAGAGATCGTCCGACAACGCGTAGATGGGTACGGGCTTTGGGGGTTCACAGGATGTCTGGAACCGCCGCCGCCGCCATCCACCCTACCTTCCTGCTTGGGTGCACTTTCGGAGTGGAACGTTACCTCCGACAAGCTGAAGATACCCCCGAAATGCACGGTGGAAGAAGAGGCTTTACTGGAAGAAATAGGGAAAGAGATTGTCCAGTTTGTTTTGAACAGGTGGCCTGAGAGGGACTGGGAGACGGCATGGTTTGTCAATCCGCCTGTAAGAATCTTCTCAAAGCAACCAAGCACGTCCAACCGATTTGCACAGAGACTACAGAGTATACCCCAATTATCCCATGTGCACGTTTTCGCCAAGAGGAAGATTAGCAACTAGATCGGAATTGCAAAAGTTGGAGCTTGGATGCGTTTTGGTCAAGGAATTTGTGCTTTTATAGTAGAGATATAGGCCCATTCTTGAGTGGAACAAGGGTATCCTCCGCTCTGTCACTCGTGTGTATATCCACTCATCATGCTGAGCCGGTTTTGTTTTGTTTTCCTCGCGAGCGTTCCTAGTGGTTGTTGCAAATGAAATCTCTGGGACGGTATCATTGGGGAAGGAGCACCGATGCAGAAAATCGAGTCCCTACTATCAATATAGGACCCTATTACTAGTAAGCATGAAGCGACTGATGCACGGCGCCAATTATAGTCACGATTCACGAAAGACTGTCGATATCTATTAGTTGTGTGTATCTACACGACTTCAAGCCGGTACACTATCCATAAAATATGATGTCAAGCGCGCACTTGAGTCATCTGCTGAGAACCTTAATTTCTGCATATTGAGTACTAGCCTACATGTCTGTAACAATCTAAGTGCCGGTACATCAAGTAGGGCTTCGGGTACTTACAGAAATTGAAAGGAGGGATATCAGAGGCCTAGGTGGCAAATGACACTAGTTAGGGCACAACCAGTGTATAAGTAATGGTATAAACTCACGACATAGCAATGTGCATTAGACGCCGCACAAAGATCGCATAGGGAAGTAAGCTGGAGGCCGAGACTACGCATTGCTTAGCAGATGCGTCTGATCCTGGGCAAGATGGGACACGTACGCAATACTCCAAAGAAGACGATAGCACCATCACGCACGACAGTATGAACCAGCAGATTGTCTCCAATTCGTCGCGCCAGATCACGCTGCCTAGCATACGTGAGACCCCATAGAAGTAATTGATGAATCACTGCAAGGGTGCTAGTATGGAAATCAGGTCGCTTAGAGCGAAAGGAATTATTCATACGTACAAGAAACCGATCAGAACAGTAGGCATCCTCGTGCGAGACGTACATGCGTCATCGAGCCTTGTTGCTCCGCGCATGGTCGCAATCATGAGACTGGCAGCGACGGCAACGCATACTTCAGCAATAAATAGAAAAAGTAATCCAGCCCTAACAGTGCGGTTGTTACCGTAAAGAGCGCAAACTGTAGGTCAAAGTCAAAAAGTACTCAAAACTATATCCGCCCTGATAACTGACCACGGCGGAAAAGGGTATACTCCAATAGGTGAAGTAGGACAAAGAACGCGACTGATTGTGATAGGAACCACCGAGCACATAGGTTGGGATCGATCGGCAGTCGCCTCAGGTATAGTAGGGTTGCAACGAAGGCCCCACTATGAATCCAATGAGTGACAGACAGAGCTCGAATAAAAGGGCGATACATTTGATAACCTATCCCGCCGTAGCGCGAAAAGAGATACATTACTTTGACCGTTGACGGCGGCAAGCTAGAGAGGACATGTTGTAAGTAATACCCAGCCTAACGGGCAACGAAACATGCCTCCATATGTATTCCGTCTCGTCTTCCAAACGATGAAGAGTATCCAAGATCACAAGGAGCATCGACGCCACTTCCATCACGTTATTTGAATAGTAAACAAAGCGGCACTAATATGCTTACAGTGCGAATATAATCTCAAGTTGACTGCATCTGCTGCACCAAGCGCTGCATATGTTGTGCCACCAGGTGAGCTTGGTGCGGATGGAGGCTTCATCGATATGGAGGCATTGGGGTGAGGAAACCAAGCTGGAGGGCAATAGACGTTTATAGTTGGCGGCCTCCCCATTACCCTGTGGGAAAATTATCAACATAAATTCTAGGTATTTTATAGATACCGACCTCTCCACCCAATAAATAGCCTTCTACCATCGACCCTGGTCAATCCCTTACTTACAAACCTGAAAAGTTACCATGGTAGGGATCTTCAAACTCCGCGAATACTTTGCTGGCGGCCATCCTTTGAAACGCTGCCTGTGAGAATAATGTTTTCGGGGACGGGTGCGATTTGTTGCCTTGCTAGCGTGCCCCGTACAGCAGAGGCGTACTCATGTGTGCGTGGAATAGGTTTCCGGGTCCGAGGACGTAAGCTTTCGAAAGAACCAGTGGCAAGGGTGACGTAAATGCGCCATGCGACTGGACATCATCGCCATAAACCAGCAGCAGGCGAGATATTGTTCAATGCAACATGGGTTTGTACAGATAGCATTCCGGAGCAAGACAACCTGACGCTGGAATATTACAGCACCGGTTGATCGCCGCAGCCGACTGCGTTCAGCATGCCTGAACATACAATGCTTGACGTTATATCAATTCAACAAGATGTACACTGATGTACAGTCCTGTATGTTGTCAAAGGTCGGAGATCAAACCCCCCCCTTAGAACCTTGGCATTCCGCCGACATAGCCTGGTGCGACAATGCTAGTGATCAGGATCTGGCGGCCGCCGATTCGTGACTACCTTCGGTCGCGGCGCGGAGGTAAAAGTCCGATGTTAGGTGGAAGGGATGACAAAATTTCATATTTAGTCTAGCTCCAGTCCCTGCAAGTGCGAGTCGTGCCCTTTGCAGATGCTACTTGCACCAAAAGAATGCTATCTAGCGGTGCATGGCCATTGCTCTAGCTGTCGCTAATTCGGAGGAGGAAATCACCCCTTGCCCTAAATGATCCTCCAGCCCAATATCTAGTACATCCATCCTCTTTCCGCGTATCATCTCTAGCTCATTCCGTAATGTTTGGTGCCTATACTCAAGCCGAGTGTTCGGAACATTGGTCTGGCAAGAAATATCCATCACAACCAGATTCAGCAGATGGAACCTCGTACCTTGTTGATGTCATTCCCGGCAGCACCCGAAAGGTACCATTCGTGCCCCAACCAGTGGCGCTTAATCTCCATCTCGAATCCACTTTGGACGACAGAGTTGCGGGCTAGCTCGGCCAGCGAGCTTTGTGGTAGCTTGTAAATCTGGCAGATCGTATTCGGTTATCAGATGCCTAGCTGCGGACAAGGGGTTCCACGCACATGAGCGGCCACGCTGTATTCCTCCAGTAGTGGTTCCTGTGCAAGTTAGTCAGTTTCACCTACCCCTGACGCCACCGAATTCCAGCTACTTTACCTTTGTGAAATGAAACTGAAGGGGATCATCCGTGCTCAAACTGACATTCAAACCAGTCTTGAAAAAATCGGGTAGCGGGTTTCGTTCATAGGTCAAGAATAGAGCGTTGTTACTCAAGGGGCTCATGGCGATCCCGATTTGCTTCAGATAGAAGAGATATTGGAGAGCGGGTACCTTGCGTAGGAGGATTCCATGGGAAATGGAATGAGATGTTAGATATGAGGATGTTAGATGGTCGGTGTCTCCTGCTTCGCCGCAGTGTGGACGGAAGACAAAGGTATCTTGAGATACGTCAGCAAAACTGTGTCGGGCATATGCATTCAGTGACCCACTAAACCCTCGCATTTGCCTCCAGTTGTTCAAGCTAGCAATATTAGCATACATATAATATATCCTTTCTAGACCGTCGGCATCAATTCTATGAGGAAACTGACATCATCTTACCAATATGAGTACGGTGGTGATTGCTTTGCATCCCAGAGGCGCGGATAAGGAAATTTTCTGTGAACCCTTCGCTCTGGCTTGGATTCGTCGTCAACACTGTCAAACCCGGCCACCCTCTGCAAAAAGATGTGAAGCTCGGGATGAGTGGTTGGATCTTTCGTCACTTCAAACAAGGGTCTGAAAACATCTGCCAAATATATCCAGTCGATATCTAGAAAGGGAGTTGTCTCCTAACGCACTGATAACCAAATCTTCAAAGGTCTGGATCGAGTTGTTCGCCTTGTAAACCTCGTACAACCGAGGGACTTGAATCAGCCACCGGACATTATGGGAATACAGCTTGTTGTTCACAATCCACTTTGCCAGCTTATCCCATTCCTCCGTGGACCGCCCATATATGCTGATACGCCACTCGCAATTCTAAGGCCCCTGATTACTTAGAGCGTCCATGAACGCAAGCAAACCAAAATAGAGACGTACCTGATATTTACTTTGTTCTAAATCGGTCATGACCTCTGCCGAAGGCGATGTTAAATATAGCCAGCCTGCGGCGTAGTTGCCTTACCGCGTGTGATTTCTGCAAGATAACGGCCTTGGATATAATTATCCGTTTTGAGGAAAATTTCTCGAAGCCGAGACTCTCCAATTGGGTTGTATTTGAGGTTGAACTTGTCGAAGCGATGGAAGGAATCCGAATGGGCATGCATATCTAACGTATCAATAGATAGATCGTACGCAGTGAGCTTTAGGGATTCGAACACTTGTTGGAGTGTTAGTTCGGCACCATCCCGAAAAATAACAACGTCCTAATTGTAGCATATCATAAAGCGTGCGCAGGAGTATAGACGGAAATCATGACGCACATCGGGGCTTTTCTTCATTTTGGATTTTATGAAACGCAGTAGGTGCTTCTGGTTCATACTACTCGAATGGTGCACATGTGTGTCAACCTTACGAAGGTTGTAAAAATCCCTAGAGAACAGGAATTAGTGGGGCCAAGGAAGTAGTTAGCCGAAGCCACAACCTATGGGGAACGCTCTAGAAAAGGCAAATGTCAAGCACTATCGCAAAGGGTTCGTGAATTCTTTTCACTTACCTTCATATCCGCCATCTCTTGGAACTCGTTGAGAAGTGTGTACATTGTGAATTTGCTTGCAAGATACTTGAGCCTTCTGTACGCGAAGCTTTTCGCCGGGCCATCCGAAATGACACCCAAGACGTAATCAAGATCGACGAAGTATTCTCTGATGTCTGGAATATCGAAGGCCGGCTTCTTGTCTTCCCCGTCAACTATAAAAAGATGAGTCAGAGGACAGGAGGGTATTTTCGAACATCAATGACCTTGCGATGCATCATATACCTGATACACGCCCTTGTCATCAAGATGAAACGTCCATGGATGAGGACCTGGAATCTCATAATCTTCAAATTGGAATTCTTCATCTCCCTGGACGTGTTGCCTATCGGCGCTGATCGCCTTCTTGTCGGCCCAGTGCCAATGTGGAGGAGGAGGCCTCGGATATATCTTCCAAGGCTCGTAATTATGGGTTGAGGGTGGTGGTGTGTTCTTGGCATCTGGGCGTACTCCAGAAACGTCAGCGATGTCCTCCGATATGCCCTTGAAATGACCATCGTAATCTTTGGGATTATCCCCAAGCCTCTGTTTGGACCTTTGCATGTACTTGTCCCGTAAATCGAGGCATTTCCTGAATGCATCGAATAGCCGCGTAGTTTCAGCACTGGTGACCAAGCCTGGAAAGGGATAGACTCGATACTTAGGTTGGAAAGTGAATAAATAGTACGCACTGGGCATCGGGGGATGCTTTATCCCATTTGTAGGCTCCTCGTCCTCTTCCGACGATACGCTGGGTAGTCCTCCATTAGAGTCACCCTTCTGAGTAGCTTGGTTTCTCAAAGCAGTAGCGAATGAGTCAGCCGGATCTACAACGACTTCAGAGCCCCTGCGGTGGGCAAGAAACTTTTCGCCAATCTGATTCATGACGGATTACTCGGTCCAGGATGTACCAGGGAGGGGTGGTGGATGGCTAGTACTTACATGCTGATAGGACTTCTCTTCTGTGTAGCCGAAGAAAGCGTCCCTGGATGAAGGGACAGGAATATTCTCTGGCAAGTGGAGAGAATCTGGGCTCATGGTGGGAGTTACAGTACAGGAATAGCTGGCGATTATCGCGGATGTATTTTACTGGTTGGAGATGATCGGAAAGAAGAAGAAACTATTAACAGACGGCGGGGAGAGACAGACAATATTGCACTAGTAAGAGATAGTCTAACGGACAGGATAAGGGAGGAGAAGAGAGGGGTAAGGGACAGGGACAGGAGGGAGGGAGGCAGCAGATGGAGGGAGGAATAAACAAAAGGCAACAGGAAGGACGACTGCTTTTGCCTCTTATCAAACACGCGCAATGGGCAACTCCACGTCGTCTCCCGCGCCCAATCCTTCAAAAGAGCCAAAGGAAAACCATGACATTGATTCTTCCACCCACAAATCTCTCCGGACAAAGAAAAAATCTCTAGAGCTTCCAGACCTGGCTTCCCTCTCCATCTCCACCGCCTCCCCTCCCTTCCCGCGCACCGCCCCCCTCAAGACGCCCTGTATCCCCATCCCCCAGTCAAACAACCCCAACACCATCTACCAGCCTCAGCCTCGTACACGGCCGCAAAACAACTTCTCTGCCACTGATGTCCTCATAACCGAGCCTTCCAATCGTCCCTTTCCTCCCCAATCACGAGCCGTTGCCCATGCCGCTCTGGCCAACGGTTCCCAAAACCAGTACTTCCGGGGTACTCAACGGGGCCACCACCATCCCAGCAGCAACAGCCAGCGACACCAACCAAGGGTCGACAACCAGCGGGTACATGATCCGTATCATCGACCCAACGCTGCTCCCGCGCCACCCCCTTCTCTCGACCCTAGCCATCTTCATCCCTACTCTCCCCGGCACAATGGCTTTGTTCCCGAAGTAGTCCACTCTTCCATGCCCATCGGCCTCTTGAAGGGCATTACAGTAGTCGAAAATCTTGTTCCCGTCAAAATCATGTGGCGGGGAGGGGGAAAGTCCGTCGTTCTGGCCCGTGCGGGTGATAATGACTGGAAGGGTCGGCAAGTCATGGAAAGAGAGTACGTCTTTTCTCTCGGTGCTCCCGCTTGATCGGTGTCAATTCTGTGGCGTATAGATCCGGCGCATTTCCGATGTATTCCACGACTGTCAACTTACCTCGGGGGACCCACCATTTTCGCTTCCTCGTCGATGACCAGTGGCGCGTTGCCGACGATCTACCAACAGCTGTTGATGACCAAGGCACATTAGCCAATTACGTCGCTGTTCCTCTTGCATATTCACCTCCCAAGACATATTCTACCACTCCCTCCCAACCTTCAACAGCCCACAGACTCATCCCGGGTCAATCCTTCTGGTCTGCTACTTCCTCTGCAGACGGCGATATGCCAGAACCTTCCTCGCGCCAGCACCATCACTCATCTTCCCACTATCAGTCGGTCGTATGGACATCCGAAATTCCTCCAGAGCTAATGGAAGCTGCTCGAGAGGAGGAAGCATACCTGCAGGCCTCTGCTGGCCAGTACGAGGCCAATGAATCGAAAGGGGGAGGCACAACCTATGTAAGCGGCTTCGTACCCGCGCCTAATATCCCACCGGCACCTGGCCTTCCGCGACATCTCGATAAGCTCATCCTAAACACCAGGATGAGTCCCGCTCCCGGCGGCACAACCCCCGGCAAGGCTGGTTCAAGCGGCAAGACGAAAGGAAAGGATAGGGAAAAGGAGAGCAAGCGCAACCGTGACCCCGAGAAACGAGAAAAGCACAAGCCTCCACCTGCACCGCCACCGAGCGAAGACGGAACTGGTAGTGGATTACTGGAACCAATTCCCTCCGAGGCTCTATCAATCACTCCAGTGGCCATCCAAGGTGTGTCAGCGAATGACTTGCCTCCATTTTCTGCCACACCGGATACGCCGGTGGCGAATGGTATCGATCGTGATGTTCCTGCCTCGCCCGCTCGGTCGAGACCTATCGGAATTGACCCAGCGAATACACCTGGCTTGACAGACGATGCTAGTGTGCTGCCTGTGCCAAGTCATGTCGTACTCCACCACCTGTGTACGAGTGCCATTAGAAATGGGGTTCTGGCTGTTGCAAACACGACGAGGTACAGAGAGAAGGTCAGTTTCACTCGTCACATCCTGCTTCTACCGCATGGCTCATCACTTTGAACCAACAGTATCTGACGACGGTCTATTATAAGCCGACATGAAGGATCACCATGCACCATAGAATCGATGCATAGCATCATAACACGTTCTTTCACGTTTCGTTACTCTCTTGACATAATGTCAGGAGGCAGGCATATTTTGTACTTTAACCCTCGACGTTCTTTCTTTCTTCGTTGACGACCATTGTGTACTCTGATCGTTATGTTTCACAAGCGGGCCTTGTCTCTTTCTCCGTCCCCTTCATGATTTTCTCCGGGACTCCCTTAGAATGCCACAAATTCTGCTATTTCAAAATCTTGCCTCAACTCGTGCCATCTTGTCATTCTTGAATCAATACAAATAAGGAAAAATCATGCTTGTATACAACTGGGAAGGTTAAAACTTTCTTCATGCATCTCAAATCCGCTATAAGAACTGTTGCTCCCAGCTGATCATTTAAGCCTCCTATCGACGGCGGCGGGGCACTCTGTTTTATCCTGGCGCTCACGCCCTTCCTCAAATTGTTGTCACTAATACATGTATGGCGACGTGATAAATGCACAGATATTTTGGAAACCACCCCTTCGCTGATCGAGCAAAGCTACTGGCCGCGTCATGTAATATCGAAGAAACAACTTCTAATTCCAAAGAACCCAGTCGACACTGGCTGAACACCTCGGGTGGGCGCTCATACATTCTCCTTCCAGTTCCCTTTAAAGGCATTAAAGCTTGGTGATTGCAATCATTACCCGATAAGTTCGCCCATACTGAAGGAGAAAGCGGAGATTGATGCTTCGATCAACGGGGGCGGTAGCTTTTTTTAGAGCACTTGCTTCAGCACTGGAATCTAATTGCGCCGTTATCGCTGTGCACTAAACTCGATCTCTGCGTCAATGTTGTGGTTTCCTGGACAACGAGTATGACGCCTTAAACCCCTCCAAATGGCAGTACGCAGTAGCGCTGTTACATATCTGTTGTTCTTAGCTCTTCTGATGTCAACTCACGTACACATCACGGCCAAATGCACACCGGCCGGAGGCAGTATCCATGAAACTCGCTATTGCCTTGTCAGGAGGACTGATGACAACAAAAAAGGGAAAGACTAGGTGTGTTCCCGGTTCTCACAACCCATGTATTTCTTCCGTCCAACCATGGTTAGCACACAGCCGCTGATGGACAGAGATCCGAATACACATAGGGAGAAAATATAAGTAATGGAGTGAGCTGCTTATTCGTTTCCTAGACTTACTTATTCTGGGCAAGTATGGCTGAACTGGATGCGGGGAAGAATTCGCGAACGCTCGTTCTATGCTTTGATGGAACGACTAACAAGTATGATACTGAGGTGAAAATATGTCTTTCTATGTTATACCAAGCTTACCGATCCTGTCAAATCGTGTCATAGAACACGAATGTCGTCAAGTTCTTTTCTCTACTTGAAAAAGACAAATTTGATCAGCAACTGGTCTACTACCAGGCAAGTCGTACAGCACTAGCCGCTCGTCATTTTTTCACAAGCTGATTTTTGAATTTCATAGCCTGGTGTTGGTACTTATTTCAATCCTGGTGTCGTCTCCCCTTTCTTTGAGTGGGCCGCCAGGCTGTTAGATGAAGCGACTGCATGGTGCGAATGAAGATTTCCTGTGTCGTTGTACTTATTTAGACGTCGCCCGTGTACAGGTATCTCGCCGCCCATGTTATGGATGGCTATAGATATTTGATGCAGAATTACAGAGCTGGAGACAAGATATGCCTCTTCGGTGAGTCGTCGTTGTTGAATCTGCGTGTGTTCAACTCACGCAGTTCAGGTTTCTCAAGGGGTGCCTACACGGCAAGGTATGAGTCGCAGATTATAAAACAAGTATCATCCAGCTCAAATTAATTGAAGGGCTCTTGCTGGATTTCTTCACAAGGTCGTCCCAAATCTTATCTTTTAATTCACTTTCCTCATCCGCTTATAGGTCGGATTGCTGTCGCGAGACAACCAAGAGCAAGTTCCATTCGCGTACACGCTGTATCGGAGAACCGATGCAGAGGGCTTGACCCTGTGCAAAGGATACAAACAAACGTATTGTCGAGACGTCAAGATCGAGTTTATCGGCGTTTGGTAAGCGTATTTGCACGAGTAATTGCCATTCTTAACCTCACGTTGTCTCTAAGGGACACAGTTTCTAGTGTTGGCATCATTGCAGGAAAAACATTGCCGTTTGTTGTGTCGAACAAGGCCATTAAGACATTTAGGCACGCACTCTCACTGGACGAGGTTAGTTGCTTCGGTAATCGTCAACAGGCTCAGACAAACCTATGACATCCAGAGACGTTGCAAATTTGAGCCGAACACCTACCACCGAATAGCACCTAATAAAGCAGGTGCTAAAAATGATCCAGAGCATGCATCACCGGTGCTCAGCGCACCAGATAATTTTGTACCGTGGTTAACACCTAGGCGGGGGTTGTTTAGCATATTCCATCGTCAGGATGCGTCGGTCGTAGAGGAGGAGGAAGAATCAAAATCAGACGCTTGTGATGTTTTGGAAGTATGGTTTGCAGGGTGCCATAGTGGTACGCGATCGATTTTCACTTTTATGCAGCTCGTGGCCACATTTTCAGATGTCGGAGGAGGTGCAGTGCCCAACAGTACGCCACATAGTCTAGCAAATATCACACTTCGATGGATGGTCAACGAAGTCATGGCATCGGGGTGCGGCATTCTGTTTAGCAGTGAAGCTCTCGCTAGGAATCAAATACCGGTCCCCACGACCCCGGTGTCTTCCGCAAATCAGACAAGCCCAACTCTGGCAGAGGATTCAAGTCTTGATAAGATAGATGCATTGCAACCTATTGATGATGAACTTGTCAAAAACAAGTCCTGGTGGATGTTAGAGATACTTCCCTTAACGCAAGCTTGGCAAGATGGGGATGGCGTGTGGCACAAGAAGATGAGGTTTGTTTATGGACATGTTCGTAGTACGCCACTAATGCTGGTGATTCAGAGTGAATATGGGGAAAGGCAGAACAATTTACGATCATGCGCCGAAATTTCACATCACAGTAAAGCAACGTATGTCTGACAAGAATCTGAAGTATAAGCCCAGAGCTGCATGGGAGAAAGGGAAGGAGGAGTATGTTGTGTGATCGCACAGGTACGATTGCTCTGATCCCCGTACAACTACCGAACACGTAAGGGGTTCGTACTTTGTGTACAACGTGAAATTACTGACCGTAAATCGTATATTATACTTGTTGGGTGTGCAAATTTGTTGAGGTGATACCGGCACAGCCGCATATAATAGTGCCAAATAATGCTCACCCTCTTTTTATTTTTATTTTTAAATTTCTCCTTATGTTTGGTCATGCTCTACTTATAGCATATGACACATAGGGTATGATTTAGCTTTAAGCTCCTTTGGTTCATGGGATGAATTTGATCTCATGATCTCATTCTTGTTTTGGGGGTACAGTTGTCACTCTCTTAACCCATATGCCTGATAACCCATACCCCCCCATACCCCATAGATTTTTTGGTCCACCATGTTGGTTACTGCACAAATGAGCCCCATAACCCATAACCTTCTGATAACCCATAGGCCATACCAATATTAGTCAAAACCCATATATTTTTTGACCCTGTTCCCCCCCTGTACCCCTGATATTGCACTCCAAGTACTATTGCTGGACCCCCTAGCTAGTTTACATGCTGAAATAAGCCTATTAACTGTAGTAACAATATAGAATGAATAAATGAGATACAGAAGCAAGACAAAAAACTTGCAGCATTGAGGGATGGAATTGGTGGCATTGAGGGATGAAGTTGGTGGCATTGAGGTTAATCTTATAGTGGATGAGCTTTGACAGTGGTTAGACTCTTCAGCAACACTATGGCAAAAAAACCCCTCAACATCCTCAGAAAAGGTCTGCATGCTTTGAAACAAAGGATTCATACCCAGAAAATGAAGCTTGAGGATCAACTTCAGAGGAAGGAGAAGGTGTCTGAGGCTGATGAGCAATGGCTGGATAATGAAGGAAATATTGTTGATGAACAGTGCATTTTTGAAATGCTTGAGGCTGCATCTGACTATGAAAGAGCAGTTGATAAGCTAAATGATGCTGATAAGGGCTTAGTTTGGAGGCTCTGACTGTTACAGTTGACTGCTTTTTCTCTTACTGTATCATGCTTACCTTGTTACTTTGGACTTACTTTTGTCTGTTGACACACTCTTTATGACATATGCTTACTCACTCACTTATACCATAGTGATATCATTGCTTACATGTCCTGGTATCAGGGGACTTGTAGATTATGCATCCCACTGTCAGGGGACTTCCTTTTCATGTATAAGTACTACTGGAAATGCAGGCTAAGCTTTAGCTTAGTATTTACAGTCAAACTGTGCATACTATTGAGGATCTGATTAATAACAAGTCTCTCAGACTTGTAGCATTAAATCAGAGAATCATAAACCATATCACTGACAACTGGCCAGAGATGTTAGTAAGGTTATTGGCAAGAAGAGGAAGGGTGGGTTACTTCACCTTCTATGTGGTGTTCACTTGACATACTTGAGAATAGGGTCAGATAAGAGCACTGCAGAGTCTAGTGAGAGGAAAGACAAACCTGAGCCTGAGCCAGTCTTCACCAAGAAGGAGAATGCAACAATGGTGCAGAGAATTGAGATTCTTGGCTGGTACCATAACAATGGCAATAATCAGTCAAAAACAGCACAGTATTTCATATTGAAAGGGAACTTGGTTTCCTGTGAAGTGGACTAAAGTTATCTCAGATGATGTTATTTACACTTTAATTATAGAAGCACAATTTACCTAAATTAAAAGCTGAAAAAGGAAGATCCTCACCTCAGACAATGTTATTTGCACTGAGGTGAGAGGAATTCCTTATTTAGCTTTCCTCTGTCTATATAAACCCCCATGTACTCTCCCTTAGTTCCCCAGCTTTGTATACAATCATTGTCTCCCTGATACGGTTTATGATTCTCTGAGTTAATGTTACAAGCTGAGATGCTTGTTATTAATCAGATCCTCAATAGTATACACAGTTTGACTGTTAATACTAAGCTGATGCTTAGCAGTTTATTGCAGTAGTACTTATACAATGAAAAGGAAGTCCCCTGACAGTGGGACGCGTAATCTACAAGTCCCCAGATACCAGGACGCGTAAGCGATGGTGCAATACTGGTATCATATGGTATCATATGGTTGATAAGCATATGTCAAAGGAATGAGTAATCGGATAAGATATAGTCCGATGAAAGAGTAAGCATAATGAGTAAGAAGGGAAAATGAGCGGTCAACTGTAACAT
>AYNK01003273.1:0-18680 GCA_000497225.1 Amanita jacksonii TRTC168611 | reverse complement strand
GTTACAAATATATCAGCATGGGGGTGTGTTGAAAACACAATGAGATCGTTTCCTTGATTAGATCATAATATTTAATCTAAATATCTCGGTGTTATCTTAGATGCTGATAAATATTTATATATCGGATAAATGTCCGATGACATATAATGTATTACACATATCGGAACTCTTTCCAATGACAAATAGTAATTACAATATACTTTCTATTTGTACATTGTATATACATATTTGTATCCTAGTAGTATATAAAGGCAGACTTGTGTAGACCAAATACAAGTTGTCTTTTGACCTCTTACTACCATCTCAGCTTCGTCTCAACTCTCTAACTCTACTAAGGCAAGTATCCTTCACTTGCTCAGCCTATTTAAGGCCCCTGTGCTGCTGTCACCCTATCACTATTTCGACACCGAGCCGAGCTTCTGAAAACACTAGTACTAGTGGCCCCAGAGCTGAGCTATAAGCCATGTGACAGGTAAGACTAGGAGGCTCAGGCATAGACATTGGTGATATACACTGGCTTTCCCAGTCTATAAGAAGGCTGAACATGGAGCCAGAATGCTCATCATACAACCATAACTTTAGTCTTTGTCCTCTTCCTGACGGTGGCTAGCTCCTCCCTTGCTCTTGTCAGGCTGGATTGTCGTGGATTGATAACATTGGTTCATCTTTGTATAGAAGGCGCTACTGAAACTGTCTTTGATGCACCTATATATGCGTGCGGCCATGATATTACCACTCCGTCGTCGAATGGTACTAGACACTGTGACGGGACAAATAACCACGCGCATCAGATGCCACTTCCAGTTTGCACAACCCCACTTGACATCGCGTCCCGATGGTTTGGTTTCGGTTTGGGCGGGTAGGCAATTTATCGACCTTTATTATAATGGATAGAGGGCTGACTTTCCGGACGAAAAAATCCAGAGAGTACTTCTCGAAGTACGACGATTTTTTGATCACAAGAATCGGAGACGATGTCAACAATTCGACACACTTCTGGGAGATTCGGCTGAATGGCAGTCCCACCCTTGGCGGATGTCAGCAGGAGGTTAAGCGAGATGATCATGTTCTTTTTAAATTTGTTCCCATTCCTAGACTTGTTGAACAGCAATGATCTAAACAGAGCCGTACTCTGCGCTTTTTGCCGCATTTATTCGATCCATGCACCCCCAGAGTTCGCGGATTTAACGCCCAGCTCTTTTGCTTAGTCCCTTTGACAATGCTTAATGTCTGGGCCAACGTAACTCATATTTCACGTACTGAAAGGACACAGCCTGAGATAAAAGAGAAAATCTCAAAGGTGTGGTCTTACTCAAGGCGAAGATAGCTAGACGTTTACTATAGCTCCTCAGACATGTATGGTATTTGTCTTGAATAGATATCATTTCTCAAAGCCTGATATTTAGCTCAAAAGTTGCCTTCATTGGTAAACCTGTTCAAGTCATCGTCACTAATGGTCCTATGGTACGACGGGTATATTTCTGCTACTTTCTGTAGCCCTGGTGCATGGCGTGTCAAGGTGAAGGGGCGACTCGATCCATTCTAATGCGCTGAAGGGCTGTAAGAGCATGCAAGCTAATAAAGGGCGAAGGCACCATAAAGCTATGTATTTGCATTGATATATCTTCGATGGCGATATGTACTTTATCCTGTCGCGTTCCGGGTTCTTAGGGACCCGTCTCAAGCATGGGATTTTTCATTTTAGATGATGCCCATAGTGTACATTGTCGCGATGATTGTACAATAAAATTCATGACCCCTTCGAACGTGCGCTACGTGATTCTGTATACTAAAAAAGCGATGTGAGTGGTACTCTACCGACGAACCTTCGCACATACCACACGCGCCACTGCTTGGCTTCGTAGCAAAGATAGCTTCGCTCAATTCCTCGCGTCCCAACTTCCTATATGGCGGGTATGCTGCCCTCATCCGTTCAATGAAAGACTCGACCTTATCTTCAGAAACCAAAGATACTGTACATCCTCCCCATCCTGCACCCGTCAACCTACTTCCATATGCACCGGCATCCCTCGCCAACTGCGTAAGTAGATCTAATTCAGGACAAGAACATTCGAAAAGGGAAGCACAGCTAGTCTGTGAGGAATTCATCAACTGCCCAAGTGACTGAGCAACGGGTGGAGAGGAAGAAGAGGAGACTGGATCCAGGCAGATCTTACGAAATTGGAGGACGCGCAATGATTCGGAGAGAACGTGCTTCGCTCGTTTGAATAACTGGAAATGGGTTGCCTCAACTACCAGACATGAGCATAAAAACTTAAGGGAGCGCAAAGATTACTCACCGTCGACCCATGACAAATATACATCATAGAATGTGTCCGGGTTCATCCCAGTCATCTCAATCATCTCTTCCATCGTCAACCCTAGCTGTACCCCGTTGGTTTCGTCCACGTTACGACGTCCAGGTGGTTTCAAGGCGTTGACCCTCTTGCTCACTGTTTCCAAGGCTTCTTGCAGCCTTTCAACCGTCAATTCGGTTCCTTTTCCCTGCCCTTCGCCCGCAAACCGTCCGACAACCTCCCTGAACGTGACCTTTTCTTTATCGCCCATGGCTAAACCAAGCTCCTTAGCCAAGATTCTGGCACCAACTAGCGTCTCGACGACTCGTAGATTGTATCGATGTTTGGCTGTGACAGCCTTGTCAGAGACGACGAGAGAGTTTGCGCATACAAAGACGGCATTGGCAGGCAAAGGAACTGGGGAGGCGGACAGGGTTGGGTAGAAAGAGATGTAGAGCGCAGAAGAAGGGTCAGATATGACAGAAGCAGCCTGGTCCATTCTGAAGCGTTGGAAATGATAGTCTGCACTGTTATCATACGGCATATCTTGTGGCGCTCACCCTCCGCTATTGACGCCGACTCGCTTCTCATTTTCCATGGCGATCTTGACGAGCTCGCCTTTTGTGACCTGATGTAGTGGACTCTCGATACCATCAACATGATGATCGAGCTGTTATCGAGAAAATAACAAGGAAAGGAAAGATAAGAAAGCACTAGCTTACTTTACCATTAACAGCAAGGAACGCAAGACTACTTGCCACGACCAATGCAGCGCTGGAAGAAAGACCAGAACCAGCCGGTACGGTACCCGTTACTAACAGGTCAGTTGGAACCGGATGTTGGTTAGCCGATGTTGCACTTGTGAAAAAATGATCTAGAATGCCCTGCCTATGGGTTAGCAAGACTAAAAAGGGCTGGAGTGATAAACCGAACATGATACCCAGCCTTGACGTAACTTTCCCATCTTAGCTCTGTTGTGTTAATTTCCAAATGCCACCCTTGTACTCCGGCCTGGTCCAAATCATCAGCAATGTCAGTCGACGATAAAGTCTTAAGACTTGGTGCGAAGACTTGACGGGCGTATTTCGAATGAAGGTTTTCGGCAATGACACTTCCAGGGGAATTATGATGTGGGGAGCCGAAGAATGACGAGACACCTCGAGGAGCACACGCAATCAAGATGTCCCGCTCGATGGCGGCGGGTAGGACTCCGAACAGGGAATAGTCGATGTGTTCGCCTGTGATAGGGTAGTAGAAATAGTCAAATTTAGTATCCCTCTGCCGTTATCGTACGTTAGGAGTTCACAGACCAATTAGACTACGAGTGGATTGCTGAGTATCGTAGGACAAGACAACTCCCGGTATCACTCACTTCACTCTGCCAGGGGCTCTGACAATGTAAGCTGGCTTGCGACCGAACCTTTTTTCGAACTCATCTGCCAGATTGTTCCAACGAGCGATTTCATGAAGTGGCGTTTTCAGGTTCCCATGAAGCGTTGACAAGTCTGTGTACACGGGTATAGTTCGCTCGGCCGCCATGATAATTCAATGGTTGGCTTCTTACAAGAGGCGGCCGAAGTCTATCGGAATCCGGAAGTACTCCGAACTTCTTTAATGTCAGCCGATGGAGACCATAAATTGACTAGTCTACAGAATTTCACTTTACAATTGACAGATTGCTAACTTCAGCGTCCGCTGTGAACTACACCTTGGCAAGTGATTGACAGGTGTCAGTCGAGAGGTATGTGTCTATCGTCCGACTCGGAGGGCCTTCAAGCAAGGACTTACTTTTCGAAGGGAGCTGCTGCTGCGTGCAAGCAGGGCAGAACTAGATCTACTAACCATTTCTTAAATGCGGAGATTACCGCGCTTGCAGGTTCCTCCGCGCATGGTTTGAGAATCACAAAGAAAAATAGGCACACCTTTCCGGGGTCTTCGGGCGGTGGCGCCTAAAGTACGATGGTGTCGCATGCTGACAAACGGCATCACAAGAATTTGACCTTATGTTTCAGGTGACAAATGGTTCTTTAGCATTAGAGGCAAACATATACTGCGGGGATGGGCGGCCGAATACCGCAAGTATTGATGCCTTGTGATTCAACTTGATATACACAAGGCAACTCAATAATTTGCCGACTCACCGCAGTAGTCCGTATCCGCAATATAAGTATGTGGAATAATAAACGTATTTCATTGAAAGATTTCTGAAAGGACCAAGGGCACAATAGAATTTTCGGAGGCCCAGACTCGTAAGAAAAGGTAACGGGAACATGGGACCCGTGGTATTGGAACCCGTCAGGAGCCATATGGTATTGACTTACTGCGCCCCTCTCCAGAACAGAAGAACATATATAGGTTGGTCCCGAATCCGTACAGGACTCGACCCTGGGGTGGTCGTGTGTCGTGACTCCACCTGGAAGGCCGTCAAAGATATGATTTCAGATATGTATGCGTACTAGAATAAAATATGCCACAAGCCCACTGGCTACTATATTGCGGACCCTGGGTCTAGTCTCCAGGGGTCTGCGTATGGCCAGCGCATGGCGGCGTTTTACATCTTGTTGAACCTAAGCGTGCCTATGTGAGAGAGCATACGGTGATGGTGTGGATTTGTTCTAGGGGCTCAGGCGCTGAGAAGTGAAACTTGGAAAACTGTGATTCAATTTCTATTGTCCTGGAATTGTGGTGCTTGAAAAAATGCATCAGCCGCAGGAGGAACCAGGAAAGGCGTGAGAAAAGAAAGCCAAAAACAGAAGCGATTTTTGACGGTGCGCGATATGGCGACCAGTTTGTGATAGGAACATCATTGTTTCGCCTACTGTTTGCGATAATGGCCTCTGTATCCGTGGAAAAGCCGTCTCAGGTATGTCGAGTCTGGTTTACTCCCTGATTATTCCTGGATCTTGCCGTTTGTTTGAAACACTGGCTATGGGATGGTCGTTACGTTGCTGCGCCGATTGGTCGATCAATCTCTTCCTCAGCCCTGCATATCTCGCACACTTTCTGAACCCGCGAACGTTGATCTTGATACTGGAACCTTGGTTATTAGATCTCTGCTTCCGATGGAGCCGTCTTAAACCCATTACCCGCGGCGTTCTACGCTCGTTTTCTTTCTGATATAGCCAAAGGACGACGAGAAAGCCCAAGTGAGGCCTCTCATTGCCTTCTCTGTTTCTCGTTTGATGATCATTGGATTCAATATATACTTTTTCGACGTGCTCCACATCCGGGTGTTTTAGTCCGTGGCTTGCACCCGCTAGAAGCGACCCCTGGCCTTATTTCTCTCCTTGCGGGAAAACCAAATGGCTCGATGTTTCCGTTCACTTCTTTTAGCTTTACTGCGCGATCACCGGGAGATCCCACGCAGGAGGCGACGGTAAACATCGACGGTAAGGACTTAGCCGAGGCTCTACAATATGGACCGACCGATGGGATTGGCGAGTTCCGGGGCTGGTTACACGGCCTACAAGAAAGGATGCATGGGAGGAAGAACGGCGAAGGATGGAAAATTTCGGTTGGGTCTGGATCTCAAGACTTGATTTATAAGGTATGTGTACGCCGCAACCTGACTGGTCCTGTTTATTCTGTCTTTTTTTATTTATTTACATTCTTATTTGCTGTTTTTTTTTTTCTTTTTGCTCGCGGCCTTTGGTGACAGGCTGTCACTGCCCTCGTGAACCCTGGCGACCCTGTTTTGGTTGAGTCACCTGTATATGCGTCAGTATCTCGGCCTTTTCCTGCCTGCACGTTGGTAAAAGAAGCTTGCTGAAAACGGTAATAAATCTATAGTGGCGTTATACCCATATTCAAGGCTTTACCTTGCGAGATGATAGGTGAGAGATTCATCTCTTTCTGGTTTCGTCTCTTCCCGTACCATGTTTGTCTCCCAACCCATATCTCTCACGCTCGGGAATGGAAATATGATCGAAAATCAATTATGTGAATTAAAGAACCACGTTCAGGCTGACACGTCCACGTTTCCAGATATTGAAACAGACTCAAACGGAATATGCTCAAGCTCTCTACAAGCGATCTTGGAAGCTTGGCCCCTCGATAAACCGAAGCCTAGAGTTCTATATACGGTTCCTGTGAGTGTGGCACCAATATCTTGCCGAGATCGTTAACAAGCGTGTTGACATATCCGACATGCTTTGGTGATAACTGTCTGATGGTACTTCCATTTGTATACCTCATGGCCGATTATCCTTCATCACCAATGCCGAACTGGACTTTTTTAGTATGGGTGTAATCCCACAGGAATGTCAACTACTCTTGAGCGCCGCATAGAAGTCCTTCGGCTAGCGCGAGAACATGATTTTATCATTTTAGAAGGTGGGGGCTTTGTTCTTCTTTTGGTTTTGGCTGTTATATCTCCATGGACGATCGGTTTCCATCATCATCAAGCATGCATATCATTCATATTCAATGACCCTTTCACCACATGGTATCCTTATTCACAGAATCACGATAGATGACCCCTATTTCTACTTGTATTATGGCAAGGCGCCACGCAGTCCGTCATACTTCAATCTCGAATTGCAACAACCTGAAATTGGTCGCGTGGTCCGCTTCGACAGCTTTTCGAAAATTCTTTCAGCTGGTATCCGTGTAGGGTTTGCTTCTGGACCTGAGCCTATCCTCAAAGCCATTGATAGACACGTAAGTTTTTTTTATTCTCCTACTCCCCTACGCTATCGTCATTACTAATCACCGTCATCAAATTTTCTTTCTCCTGCGAAAACTGTTGTGGTACCTTGCTATCACACTAACCGTGCAACCTTTAATACTATGTATTCTGGTGTTGATCATCGCGTCATTGACGCCAATCACTTGATGGGCATATTTACACGGGTTGTTGCGGTATCATTTCTGATATATTGATTTCAACTTTTGGCATATCACTGACATGCGTCCATCTCCGAATGTCCATGGCGGTGATTGGGATTCACCTGTCACTGCGCGCGGGATGTACAATTCCGACAAACTTACCTCCGCCGACACCCACAGACGTCCAATGCGAATCTGCAGCCCAACTCGCTGACGCAGATGGTCACATTCAAGTTACTCTCAAGCTGGGGATACGACGGGTTCGTAGCACATACAGAAAAGGTGTCCGAGTTTTACCGAGATAAGCGGGATGTGTTTGAGAGAGCGATGAAGAAGCATTTGACCGGCTTGGCGGAGTGGACCACGCCCGAGGCCGGGATGTTCTTTTGGTGCGTACCTTTCCCCCCCCCTTTTTTTTTTGTTTGCCCCACTTGCTGTGTCCGGTGGTGGCGAATATGTATTTATATATGCAACTAGGTTTAAACTTTGTTTGAAAGCGGGCAACATCAGGAAAGAGGATGGGGCAGAAGAAGACTCAGAAGCTATTATCCGAATACACGCGTTCAATAAGGGTGTCCTTGCACTTCCTGGGACGTCCTTCCTGCCGAACGGACAGAAGACAGGATACGTGCGTGCGGCGTTTAGTTTAGTAGAAGAAGAAGAGGCAGAAGAGGCGACCAAGAGGCTGAAGGAGGCGATTCTTGAGGCTAGTGGATAACGAAAACTGATAATGGAAGGACAAAAATAGAATCCAAGGTACTTTGGGTGTTAGGCAACAGGGACCCATTTCTGCTTTTGGTCTAGCACAGGCGGTCGCGCTGCCCGTCCCCGAAAAAGTCGTAAAAAAAAAGAAAAGGAGGGAGGACTGAGGTACTGAGGGCGCGGCGCCACGAGTGATCGGTGTTAACAAGTCTGTCTGCCATTTCATTTACGCTCGACGGCCAGCTTCAATTTGACGGAACGAAAAAGCCGAGTGGCACAGACACACAGACACACACACGCAGGGGTGGAGTCATATTATCACATTGATATTTACATCTATATATACATCTGTGATCAGATGTATATAAAAAGTAAGGGTGTGTGTGTGAGCGAGCGATTAGTTTTTTTTTTTCTGAAACTCTTTCCTTGGTTCGTTACAGGCTACCCTGTCCCTGTGCTGAATAATTGACAATTTCTTCTTTTATCCGCTCCTGAAGAAAAGAACAATGGCGTTTACGGAAACGAGTGTGCCGATGGATAGCTGCTATCCTGTCCAGTGCCAGAACTGTGGCAAGACGACGTGGGCGGTAAGTGGGGTGTCCAAGAGGTTGCAGCGAGACTGACGATGGATGCAGGGCTGTGGCAGACACATTGATAGTGTGAGTAGTAAGATTCGAGGGAGAATAAGTAAGTAATGGGCATTTGGTTAGGTGATGCAGAATGTGAAGGAGGAAGACCGATGCGTGTGTAAGTAGGTAGATCTGAGATTCGGGAGTGTCTGGGGTCTGTGCAGAGTCCCGATATGGAGAATTTGATGATCTTGAAAAGCGTCTTTACCCTCTCCTCCTCCTCCGATCCTTCTCATGCCATGGCAGACAGCCCACCAAACCCCCCTTTTGACCCCGCTGAGGTCTTGACTACACACCGTCTCGATGCCTACCTGGACATGGGCCGTCCGATGCTCAACAACTATATCCGATACGCCAAGGTTGGCGGTGGTCAGCATGGCGATGTCTATCTCTGCTATAGAACAGATCCAAAGCTTCCACCTGATCACCCAGACCACCGAATTTCCGTGGTAAGCGTCTTGCTGGTTTCCACTTGCTTGGCTCGCTCTCGTTATTGAACTGGACTTTTTTTCTCTTTTTTTTTTGTTTATTATATAACAATTCCAGGCTATGAAATCCGTCAAGCGGAACAACCCCCGAGAAGAGCAGCTGAACAAGCTGAGGAAGCAACGGCTCCCGACTACTCCCCACACGCCGCTGGCGGACAGGTTGGGCACGACGGAGGCCAAGATCAGGAAGGAGATCGCGATCATGAAGAAGTGTCGGCATCCGCATGTTGTACGGCTGTTTGAAGTGATTGATGATAGGATGAGGGATAAAATTTATATGGGTACGTGTTAGTTTCGTGGATGTTTCTGATGGATGAAGTTTTTGACGAATGCGTTCGTGCGTGTGCGCATAAATGAGTAGTTATGGAGTATCTCGGCGGAGGCGAGGTTAAATGGAGGAACGACAATTCCGAACCTATTCTTACGGTTGAACAAACAAGACGTATTATGCGAGATGCTGTTCTTGGATTGGAGTACTGTGCGCAGTTTCACGTTAATCTTTTACCAGCGACAGGGGGGGGGGAGAAATGTCATCTCAGCTAACGCCGGGCTTCTTTTTTTTTTTGGCCTCTCTTCTTCTAGTGCACTACCAAGGGATTATCCATCGTGACATCAAGCCCGCTAACCTTCTCTGGACAGAAGACAGAAGACAAGTCAAAATTGGCGATTTTGGAGTATCCCATTTTTCATATGCCCAGCGACTCGCGGCAGCGGGTAAAGATGGGGATAACGACCACCCACACGATCCGATATTACTCGATGACTCGGATTTGACTAAGCGAGCAGGTACACCTTCCTTTCTCGCTCCCGAGGTTGTGTTCGAGCACACGTCTCCTTCACCCACCTCTGGCGCGTCCTCCATCCGCCCCATCGCCAGTTCATCCACCATCGCCTCTCTCCGACGACCACGCCCCCCTATAACAAAGGCTATCGACATCTGGGCGCTGGGCGTCACGCTCTACTGCCTCCTCTTTGGGAAAACACCATTCGCTGCGGACCCTAATGGTCCATCTGAGTGGGGCTTGTATAACTCCATATGTAATAACGACTGGGAGCCAGAGGAGAGGATGGGCTTTGATCGAGTTCCGACGGGAGGCCGTTATTCTCGCGATGATGATTCTGACGGGTCGTTGGTCGTTCACCTTTTGGGCCATCTTTTGGAAAAGGACGTGACGCAACGTATCACGCTAGACGAAGTGAAGGTGTGTGTTGTTCTCTCTCTCTCTCTCTCTCTCTCTCTCTGTTTGTGTGTGTGTTCAGAACTCCCTGTGGTACATGTTTATGTTAACGAATCTTAAACAAAATTACAGCGCAGTCCATGGCTTTTGCGAGGTCTGCCTGATCCCGAACGATGGCTACACGTCACTTCACCGATCGCAGCGTACAAGATCAATGTTTCCAAGGCTGAAACATCCACGGCCATGTCAAACGTACGCTTCTGGTGGAACTGGGGAGCAGTTCGGCGCATATTTAGTAGCATGCGTCCGCAGGTTCGACAACGCCTGTCTGCAGCGAACAAACGTCGGCGGTGTATTGGAGACGACGACAACGGCCGTGGACCGGTCAGATCTGATCCTCAACTGCAGCACCGGTTTCCAAGGCACGCCTCCAAGCACCCCGGCGGCGGCGGCGGCGCAAGGGCTCAGAAAAAGTGGGAAACGAAGGGGACTGATAGTAGGACTCCGCTGGTCCGCCGTCTCGAGCAGGAACGCGCTGATCAGCAGGATGATAGTACGCCGGTTCAATCAACGGTGAGGTCAAAGTCGATTGATACATGGAATGTGCCGACCAAGGCGGCTGCTACGACTGGTACTTCTACTCCTGCTGTGGTTACTTCTATCCCTCCTTCCCACGCCCCCGCCTCGGGTTCAAGAGCACGCCATGGGTCCGACTCGCAGTCCAGCCAAGGAGCAACTACGCCCAACTCGCCTACCAGTAGCATCGAGCATCATCGTCCCCGCATGCGATTCACTCAGCTTCTTTCCTCGTTATCGAACTGGCGGCCTAATAATACCGGAGGGAGTAGCAAGTCCTCCCAAGTTACTACTTCTGCTTTTCCCTCACCTGTACGGAGTAGATCAGGTACGGCAAGTAGTAGCGGTGCTACAACGCCTCTGTCTGCCAGAAACGCTCGCTCTGGAATGAGTTTCCCGCTCGTTGGGCGGAAGGGGAAGGGGAAGGCGAAAGCGATGAGGAGGAGCGAAGAGGCGTTGAGGCACCATCAATATAAGTACCAGCCGCAGCGTGAGCCGTCTGCTTCGGCGGCAGCTCTGAGTCAAAGCCCCGGCCAGAGTCAAAGCCCTACAACAGGCCGCCACTACCCGCATTTGACCCAGTCTCAAAACCGGTTACAACAATTCACGAATTTGAATTTCGCTCGTCATAGCCCAGGAGGGTCTGGGCCATCCAATGCGAGTGGTCCGCTTACTGCTGCAAGGCGGGCATCGAGTTGGGGATACGAAGAGTTGGATTTGGATTATATGGATGTGGTGAGCTTGAGGAGTGATGGCGCGGAGTTGTTGAACGACCATGAGATGATTGTGGGGGCGGGCGGTATTGCGAACGATTTGCAGGCGTTGATGCCGAGAAATATGTCCCTGCGGATGTTGACTCCTGCTACGACGATGATCGGGCTCGGCTTGGATGGGTCAGGAGCAGGAACTCCAGGATCAGTACCGCCGATGGCCCTCGGGAATCCACCTAGCGCCATTGTTGGCCCAATTCCTATTCCAAATCACTCTCATCGGGACAACAGGGAGGTGCGGGAGAACGGCCGTGTATCGTTCTATAACGATGCAGACAGAGCGCGGTATGGTCCTCCTGCGTTGGATGATACATCTACTATTGCGAGTGAGTGTCCAAGTGGGACGAGGAGCAGTAGTGGAGAGTGGCAGCGTGGGAGTGACCTTGATCTCTATGCTGATGCCGCGGGAGAGCCTCTGCCTGTGTGGGACCACAGGCATCCGGGGAGTGGGACCCATCAAGAATATGAAGAAGGCGACCAAGGCGATGACGATGATGATGACGACGACGACGACGACGACGACGATAATAACCTTGTCACATTCTCACCAAGACGGTCCGCTACTGCCCGCTGAATGAAGCGCTAGAAGGTATCATCCCTTGATTGAAAAAAAGAAGTAAAAACGAAAAAGGCATCATGGCTACCAACTCCAACCCCATCATCAGCAAGTTTTTCATTTGTCATCTGTTAATGTTATTTTCCGGTTATGTTTTTCTTTTCCGCCGCATTATGTCCCATCCAAGTCCTTTCCAGCATTTCTTTTTGATCAAGTGTTTTCTAGATTCACGTGTTGTATCACACACTTTCACTTGTGGAAGCGTGATTCCCTTTATTATGCCTTCTGTTCTCCTATCTTCTCCCCCCATTCTCTCTCGCCTTCACTAATCCATTGATAACTGATGATATACCTGTTACTTTTTTTTTGGTTTTCCTGTTTTTGTTCTCGTTTTCTTGTGTTCTCACCAGCCCACTGCACTATTATATATATTCATACTTTCATCCTTATTTAAGAACAAACCAAATTGTACCGGCATAACCTCTCCACTCAATTATACGCTTAGAGCATTCATATGCACTTAGATAGATATTCTGCCAGCCTGGAACTTTGATCCATTAAACGCGGCCGCCGCTGCGCCCCTAGCTAGGCTTCTTTGCATCTCAAATCTTTTTTTCATATCCTTTGGGCGATAATGACATATCATAGCCCCAATATACTTGGTAGGACCCCATCAAATTTCCGCTCCTGAGCGGGGCTCGAGGTCACTTTTATGGTGGGCGTTTACGTAACAAGCTTTGTAATCTATCCTCTCCCGGATGAGTCAAGTCCGCAACGGATGGCATAACCATAGGAGGAATGGGAGAGAGATCCTTTACGTTGTCCTCTGCCCTCACTCTGACATCTGTTGCTGCGCGACGGTTCTAAGTGTGGCATGTGATAAATTATTCTATGTCTTGCGCCGCGTCGGAGGTTCCCCCCGCCCTTCTTCAGGGAAAGCTCAGAACAATCATATTTGATATTCAGAAGATGCCACTAGCCCTTCACAACATGATTGCTGATGTGCTTCCCGCATAGGTTTGATACCGGCTGACCCGTATGAATTCTCACTAACCTGGATTATGCTAATAGAGCAGTGCACTTTGAATGTCCTGTTCAAGCGAAATTGTCTGGGACTCGACGGGGAATCCACAGGTTGTGACCGCTGTGACAGGGGCAACCATGAACTTTCATTTCGGTTGTACGGGTAGGCATCACAGCAAAGAGAAAGCAAACAGCAAAAAAGGATCGTGAGTATCGAAAAGATATGCAAAGGTGATGGTTTCTTGTGCATTGCTAAAGTGTCAATCGTAATGTCGGAAAATTGGGAAGGAAAAAAGAATGGAGAGAGAACGTAAAAATGGAGAGAATGAGATTCATAAGTGATTCACGTATGGCACAGAGAGCGGAATAAATAATATGGATATCGTGTTTTGGAATAGGTTGAAGCAATAAGTGTAGGAAGGAGCAGGAACGTTGAGGTGTGGCATGACGTGCATGAAGTACTTGAGTAGGGATTAGCCGCGCGGATTGCCGTACTTTGATTTGACAGTAACATGGATGAGGATGAATGCTTGCTGCAGATGCCCATGTATGAACAGATAATGTTGAGAGATGGCGTGAGGGAGGATATATGTGTCGATAGTTTGACTTGAGACTCTGGTAGGATATATATGCTGATAAACTCATTGAGCAAACAGGCAGAGAAAGGGCACCGCGTATTTCACTTACGTATTTTTACATTTCCACCTCACGTCGGCCACCCCCTTGCCATTCTTGCGGCCCCTCCACCCACTCTGCCAAGGATATTCCACACAGCGGCCGTCCCATCCACGCCTACTGCCCCTCCTCCAGCGGCAGCTCCACCCGCACCACCAAACAAGCCTCCGAACCTCCCAGCAGGCCCAACGAACCCTTCTCCCGCACCGGCATGCAATGAGTTGAAACTATTCCAGGCGTACCGGTCAAAGTACGTTGGCCCTCCATGTTGTGCGGGTACCATATATGGGCCCATGAAGTACAAGATGGCAACGGAGGCTCCAGCCCACATGGCTGCATGCCGTGCGAGGGTGGTCAAGGCTGAGAAGATGACGTGCGGATTATTCAGCTTTGAATTGCTGTCCTCAGCGTGACCAGGGTGTATGCCGTTCCCGGTACCATAGACGTAAGTGTTGTAGATGTTGTAAAACCTGCCAATCCGGCTCACGCCCGACTTGACCACACTTCCGTGAGTAGAGGGTGCATCTCCTGAAGCCACGTTTTCTTCGGTTGTCCCAACTTCACCTGTGGCCGAAAGTTGGGGTCGAGAATGGGGAGCTGGGATCTTCGTGGACCTTTCCATAATCTTATCGATTACCATGCAGTCCACACCTAGTTCTTCCTTCAGTGCTCGCCACTCCTCTGCTGCCTCTTCGGAAACTCCTCCGGGAATGCCATCGATGGGTATCTTAGCACCCCGGTGCCATTTCTTCAACAGATCGGCAGCCATGCGCCAGTCCCTTTCTTCACCTTCACTCCCAAGGGATGATGGACCAGCAGAAGACGTGATACTGGCGTAAGCTGGTGGCTCGTCATGATGTACCTGAACGTCAGGAGCTGGAGTGATGGGGCGAGGAGTCGGGGGTTTGATCGTTGAAGACGACGAAGCGAGTGATTCGTCGTGCTCTTCTCGCTCATCATACTCCTCCAATTCGTCTGTCTGAACCTCTATTTGTACCATCAGCCGTGGAGGCGGGACTAGTTTAGGGGGCAGCATGGGCGGATCCACAACCTCAGTCTGCACGTCGATCGAGGCGGTGATAACCTTGGGCGGCTCAGGCTCTGGATCGGTCTGCGCAACGCCCGTGGAAAAGAGGTATAGTGGATCGTACTGGGTCCCACTATCAGAATACTCTTTGGTCTCTTCATACACTTGGGTTGTTACGACCTCAGGTTTGTTTGCCCGACTGGCTACTTTCTATAGGGTGCATGACGGATACAATCAGACACAAGCTTAGCTTAAAATAGGAGTAAACGCCACTTACCCGTTTGCGTTTCGTAATGATAGTTTGAATCACGTCTTCCTCGGCAGATTCGGTATCAAGCTCAACAGCAGTCTCGCTATTAAAGCTACTTCCTTCTTCAGACACCATACTATCGTCTTCCGCATGCTTCTCATGGATGATGCTATTCCCTTCCTCCTCTACCTCAGCATCATCATCCCACTTCAACTTGCCCGCCAGCTCGTCTCCCAGACTCTTGCTGAGTGTCGTTCTTCCACTGCCGGGAGGACCGATGGTCCCCTGCTGCAGCCCGAGATTTAATCCACTCCTCATTTCGTCCATCTCGAACCGCATGCGGTCAATCGTCTCTTTCAACAGTAGGTTCTCCTGCTTCTGCTCGTCTAGCTGAGCGTGCGCTTGTTGGGCAACGGCTAGTTCAGCTTCAAGCTGAGCAACGCGCTCTTCGTAAGATTCGTGTTCCCTAGCCAATTTGGCGGTCTCGAGATCGTGGATGTTGGCTGCTTCACGTAGTGCCCGGATGGCGTCCTCTCGTATGCGCAGATCGTCGCGATATTTTTCTGATGCAGCTGTTGGTGGTATGAGGCTTCTATTGCGGTTTGGAGACACACATATAACGTACCACATTGTTCTTGATATTGCTTCTGCAAGCTCGCGTACGTCGCTCGAGCATGATCCAAGGCCCTTGTTATTTTTGCTATCTCGGCTTCAAGTGCACTAATTTGGGTCATATTTTGTCGCTATGAGCAGGTATTTTGGTCAGTACATCGATATAAAACAAGTAGGTGGGGGAAATATGTGCACCTCTTTACTTCTCAACTCCTTCTCCTCCCTCTTCGTGGCAACCAGCTCCGTCCGCATCTCCTCCAGCTTAGACTGCATCTCCTCCAGCTCGCTCTCATGTTCGAGGAGCCTACGCTGAAGTATAGCCTCCGCTTCCATGAGCTTCCGGCCAAGTTCCGCGTTTGCCCTCTGAAGAGCATCCAGACGCTCCAGCGGTTCAAGGGACACAGTACTCGCGTTGACCGTCCTATCCATGACAAGACCCAATGCAGAGTCGTCTTCTTCGTCAGACGAATTACCCGACATGTCAGATAGCTCAGCGTTCGTGAGGTCATTGTGGTAGTCCAAGAGGGCACCGTCCAGGTTGGTGGCTGAAGGCGGAAGAGGGGAGATACTTGATCTGTTGGCGGCAAGCATGAACGAGCTGTCTACGCGTCGTCCGCGGTCATATAGCGAGCTGGTGCTGCGATCGAGGGGACCAGCATTGTCTTCGGATGAAGAGTACCCACTTCTGTAGTGAGAGTCGTGGAAACTGGAGGGAGGTGGCGATCCAAGGTGTGACATGTCAAATGCGGTGGTGGGTTGTGAATGTGAGTGAGAATGATATGCGTTGCGCGACGATGGTCGAGAGTAAGGACCAGTGTTGCTCAAATGTTGGGATAAGCCGTAAAAAGATGAAGGAGGTACAGGAGGAGATCCGATAGGCGAGAAAGGTCCGGATGGTGAGAAGGTTGGTGATGTTGGGTTTGATGTTCCACGAGAACGCTGGGTTGAAGAAGAACGGTTATATGGGCCTGGACTGCTCGTAAAAGACTGTATATATAGCAGGTAAAGCAAAAAAAAAATGCGCAAGTGATTAGAAGATTGTGGCACAACTGGAACAAAGGGAATGAAAAGCCACGCACCTCGGAGTCACTCCGACTACCAGCATCAATGGATTTTCTTCTGCCTGCAGGTAAGGGTCTTTTACTATTCCAGCTAGAAGGAGCCGCGCGAAGTGGCTGAGAACGTTGTCTTCGTTCTGTATCGAATGGGGAATATTTGGGTTGGCCACCAGAACCACGCGACGGTGGCCGACTGCCCGATAAGCCGGCAGGTAAACTAATACTCCCATTCGATTCATCACTCGAAAGATCCTCAATCGGCGTCCGTGAATCCGCATCAGGATTACTGTGTCCACTAGACGGATGGTCTTGTGGCGGGCTTCGAGGCGGCGCGGTGGCATGCTTCGTTTTCTCCGCGATAAAATCCAACAAAATCCGTGGAGTCACTTCCAGCCCTGGATTCGACGCCAACAGAGCTTTCAGCATGTCCATTTCCTCGTTCGACATTAGTTGTATGCCATTATAAATGTCCGCGAAGGATTGGAAAACATCAACCAGAGCGTCGGCGGGTATCACGGGTTCTCCTGCATGGTTGAAGTGGGATTGAGGGTGTTGGTTAAATATTCTGTGCAAATCGTGGTCGATGTCAGCTAAGGACTGGTTGTGAGTGTCTGTGTCGTTGTCCATGGAGTGTTGCCGCTTGAACGCCCAAATGTTCCAAATATTTGTGGGGCGTCACAATCGTCACATTGCAATGTCACGCGACGCGTTGGCGTCCATTGTTTGACTTGCGCCATTGTCCCCGACACTGTGGCATCGTTGCGGTGTGTCTCCCAAATCGTGCCAGAACTTCCAATTTGTGTGCCTCAACCCCCAAAAATTCCGCATATCATGTTATACGGGCCTCAAGCATAAGTATTGGATTGGATTTCATCGTAATGAATCACTGAAAATTCTGTTTGACAGAAGCCTGAACGACTCAGAGTTGACACTATATGAGGGGATGGATGGCAACGGACAGTCTGTTGGAGGACAAGAGCTATCATACCACGAACCCTCCACTTCCACTCCTAATGCTCAAGCCGCCATGGATACTGCTCCTCCATCATCTGAAATCCCCATGGATTACGCAGCAAGATCACTTGAACAGCACGTGAATGACAAGAAACAACAAATCCACGAGGGGGTCTCACCATCATCGTCTGTAATATCGTAGAGAGCTCTTAATAGACATCCTAGTCTCGCTCTGTTACCCTTTTCTACCTGACAAAAAGTATTGAGGTTACAAACTTACGACGTCGGTATTTATGTACGGATAATTGAGGTGGGCAGGAACAATGATAAAAGCGGTAAATGAGAGGTAAGTGGTATTGAATGAAGCACCCGTATAGCTTAGAAAAGGATGAGGGTCTACTAGTAGCAACGCCGGGAGGCGCTACCTGAAGACACGCGGGAGGTGCCTGAAACTCGTTCTTCAAGCAGCTGAGCTTCAGTGTGCAAATGAGAGTAGATAGTTCCGTGCTGGTGCTCGGCACAACATGTACCCTGCCATAAATGTGAGAATGATGGGGGCGTGTTCGGGAGTGAACGCGGTTGGCAGGGCCCGGCTTTCTTTTGTCTGTCACGATCTCCATCTCATTTACCCTGCGCAAGCCTTGTCTATAAAAAAACTTGCTGTCATGTGCTTCATAGTTTCCTGCCTTTTCGAACCAACCGAGAAACGGGGACCTCATCCAAGTCTTTCGTCGTATGCTGTCAGGTTCCATAGCGGGTGCACGGCAAGGGGAATGCCAGCTTCGTTGATGTTAATCTGAAAAGCTGGTTAGACGTGCAGTACGTTTGTTTCTTTTCTGAGCTCATGGTTGTCCTTGGTGGTGCATGTACGATTGCTCTCACTTTGGGTGGGAGGATTCGATCATTTGCTCAAGGTCACGGTTTTAAACGCGTCGACGCGTTTCTCGCGTCATTTTTGTTCTGGCGTCAACCGCCCGGTATCAACTATTCTCTCTGCTATACTATCCAGCTACCAGACCTCCGTTTCCGCTGTCCCGACCTCCTTGGCGCTCGAACGA
>AYNK01003272.1:0-15528 GCA_000497225.1 Amanita jacksonii TRTC168611 | reverse complement strand
GCCGAAGGAACAAGGTAACCCACCCCATGCTTGGCTTCTTCCCACACAAGGATTCAGCCTTGTCAAGAATACCATGTTTCTCAACTGGATGAGCAGTGCCACAGAGATGCTCAAGCCATTCAACAAGTGCATCCTCCTGTTTATTTGTCAACAGCCGTTGTGATTCATGGGCCTCCCCTGAAGGTCTTGACTGTTGGAGATAACGGTGGCGAAGCTTATCATATGAAGCCTCAAAGCCTGTCTGATCACGTAAAATACAGCATGCTTCAACATAATTTGCCTTGCCTGTCTGCTCTATTTGATCACTGATTATTGAGCATCCTTGTGTGAGGTATTCCTCTTCTTTGTTCTTTTTAAATGAGTGAGAGCGAGTCATATGCAATTAACAGGATCACATTGTGCAATGCGTGACGCAATTTATACTACATGACGCGACACGACACGTTGACGCGTTGAAACGTTGATGCGTCGAAGATTAGAGCGGAGTTTAAAAGTTATCTTTGGATTTGTCACGCACAATTTCTCATTCTATTTTCTCGGTTTGCTTGCCTCGCTGAGTAAAAACTATATTGGGTTGACATTCTGTACTACAAAAGGAAACATTGTACAGAATATTGTGAGAAGGGAACGTGGTAACCAATCGCCACATGTCACTTTTGACAATCAGTGAGAATTTCGAGACACAATTGTGCATCTAGAATTGGACTTTCATAATGTTCCCTCTCTTTTTTTTGGCATCAGGTATCAAATAGGTCATCTATGAATATATTCCGAGCCTTAATTCGGCAGTAACAAGGGGGGGAATGGCGCGAAATTCGACTTTGCAACTCTATGTCACTTTGCAAGCCACTGCACGTGATAGTAGGGTGCACTGAGCGATAGATAGCTTGAAACTCGGCCAACGCACGCGTACTCCCCCAACCGCCCTGACGGTCTTTGTGTGCCGAGTTCTCCGCCGCAGGGCTGTTTGGGGACAAAGGGCATTAAAAACAAAGCTATTCTTGGTTGAACTCGTTCCATCGCTTTTCCACGGTTACGTGCTTTTTTTTTTTTTCGGGAGAAGCGTGCAGGGTGGTTCATGCATGTGCGGTCATATCTGCTCCGCCGGGAGGCGTGCCTGCCTCATGACTGCCATATTATCGCTACGCAAGCCTGCTTGGACGGCTGCCGCTGGGTTTGAATATATTACTGTACCTGACAAAGGATCCGAACAGGATCGCCCGAAGTACCAAGGGTCAGCGTGATTACATTTATCTACTTTATGCGCGCAAATTTTACTGTACAATCTGATTAAAAAATATTTCACTATGAACCGGGGGGTTGAGTTTGTTGGGGAAGCTGCCGTCTTGGTGCCATAGGTGGTTTCGGCTGAGTGTCAATAGCAGGTCGAAGACGTTTGGCGAGTGCATCGTCTGGTGGGTTACTATGCTCCTCACGTGGTCGCTTACTGGCGCCAACGATATTGAGCGAAGCAGCTGGGGTGTTAACGCCCTGAGCGGTTGCAGGCGGAGGTGGGGCGGCACCAGCGGCTACTGGTCTAGCGGGCGTTCCTCCCCGGCCAGGAAGGCCACCACGTTGAAGGGCACCTCCGCGAGCCATCCCACGAATAGTGGGACCGCCTCTACCTGCACCAGCAACTGGACCGGTTGGCGCCGGCACAGGCCTCCGTAGAGGTGCATTGGCAGCAGGGGCAACAGCTGATTGAGGCGGAGCTTGGCTCGTTCCTGCGACTGGCGGAGGTGGAATGGATAGCTTACGCACCGGGGCGGCAGAAGCAGTCGGTGTCGGAGCAGTCGGAGTAGCTTGCTGTTCCTCTGCAGGGATATATCCTGCCTCCATCCACTTCTGCGCCTGTGCTTCAAGGTCCTTGACCCTCTTTTGCGCCCTAACCAGTTGTGAGTCTTTCAGCTTGCTTTTGGCAGCCTGCTCCATTCTACCCCGCTCAACGGCAGCTTCGATATCCTCGGCATGTTTTACCTCCAAAGCCCTCCTATGTTCGCTAATGGCGGCCTCAATGGCGGCTTGCTGGGCTGCGGGGGCGGCTGAAGTAGCTTGTTCTTTCCGGGCACTCTCGACAGCGGCTTGCAGTTCGTCTTGATACTGGGTCTTGAGTTTCTCTTCTAGGGCTCGCAATTCCTCCGCGTGGCGCTTAGCGTCTTCGGGGCTAGCCTCACTGCTGTTTTTACTGAATTCAGCCTTTGTTTTTTGTATGGCGTCTGCAACAGCCGCGTTGATAGCAGCTTCGCGTTCAGAATCTGCCGTGGTTTTCGCTTTGGTAAGATTCTGGATTCTAGCATGGAATTTCTCCTATATCTCGTGTCAGATATGCCAGTCTGTCTCAGATTGGTGGCCTTTACGTTTTGGAAGCGTATGTTTTTGTGCTCTTCCACTACCTTCTGGGCTTCCTCTGTCGCAGTCTGAGAAATTGGTAAATATACGCAGTATGGAATTTTTGGACTGTTCCCCACCTTCAGTTTGGCGACGGCTTCATCTCGCGCTTTGAGTAGTCCGACTTTTTCGGTCTCCCATGAACGCCTAGCCTCTTCCTGGTCTGGAGCCGCCGGGAGAGGAGCCACCGCCCTGTTGGCCTCCCAGGTTGCCTTTTCTGCAAGGACTTTGTCTAACTCTGCCTGTAGGGAAGCCTATCGAAGTGTCAATAGACTGGAGCAGAAAGTGCTCAAAAGACATACAATCTTTGCAGTTTGGTCAAGGGATGGTTGACTAGCCCCTGATTCAGCCGTTTTGCTCTGTGCTTCGTTCAGTTGCTGTTCGAGCGTAGCCACCTTGCCCTCGAGAACACGTTTCTCTTCCACCAACCTACCCTTCTCGTTGTTTAACTCGCCGATCTGTGTCCTGATTCGTTGAGCGAACTTCGCTTGGTTTTCTCTGTGCGTGCGGATGGTCGCCTCCAGGGTCTCAACCTAAAGAACCTCAGACATGAGATGTATGAGGTATTCTATGCCACATACACGGCTAGCTTGTGATGTCTCTGCCTGAGTACGAGACGCTTCGAGTGCTGCTTTTTGTTGTTCGACTTCGGCTTTTTGAGTTTTCAGTAACTCAATCTCATCTTTGAGAGCTTGCACCTCCGCAGGATCGACACGTTCGTACTACGACATTTTTAGCCGGGCGGATATAGTCTGGTGGGTAAATTTACCTTAGTGAGTAACTGGCTGTTCCGTTCTTGCCATCTTCGGTTCTCTTCTTCTAAGCGAGTTACATGGCCCTTAGCCGCCTCCACTTCAGCTTGCGCCGCGCGGGCTTGTTCCTTGCAAGGCTCGAAGTCAGCTGACAACTGCTTGAGCTTGACTTCTAGTTCTCTTGAGCGCTTGGCGTGACTCTCGCAATCAGTGCGAAGAGTAGCATTGCTTTCGCGCAGTATGTTAAGCTGGTTGATTCTTTCGACAAGTTCCGCGTGTTGCGAAGCCGACGCCGCGGTCTCAAGGGCACGTTCGCGTTCCTGCGACATATGAGTCTCTCTCCCTTGATTAATTATAAACTTCGTACCTCCGATAATGTCGCCCGCGTTTCATCTAACGTATGTGAAAGGTGCTCAACCTGGCCCCTGAGCCGAGCATTCTCCTGCTTGCTGAGTTCTAATTGGAGGTCGACAATCTCCTTCTCTTTCCTCAAGTACTGCACAACGGAGCGCAATTCTGCGAGCTTAGTATCCGAGTTATCCGTAGCATCGCCTTCTGCTTGGGTAGACGCCGAAGAATCGGCCGCTTGTCTGATGCGAGCAGCCTGGGAGCTAACAGAGTCGAGGTGCTGGTGAAGAAGTTTGTTCTGTTCAGAAAGGTCCTTGATTCTACGAGGAGTCAGCACAACAGGCACCGATACCGGAAGGTAATCCCCACCTCACGTTGACGTCCGCCACTTCCTTGTCCAAAGCTTCCTTTTGTTGCTTCCAACTGCTCTCGGATGCGGTGAGCTTAGCCTGAGCAGTTTCGGCAGTACGGAGGTGATCACGAGCGACTGACTGAGCCGAGGTCAACCCGCGTTTCAAGTTATCAATAGACTTGATTGAATCCGCATGGGCCACAACCTCATTGGAGTAGCGTTCCTCCGCAGCCTGTACGTGTTTATAAGTGTGGTTTTGTCAAATCTGGTTGAAACGAACCTTCGCTCTCTCTTCTAGTTGGCGAATTTCATTCTCACGGGACGACCGGTCAGTTTCTGCGTGCCTCTCAGATGTGCTAAGGTCAACAATGGTATCTTCTAGTGTCTTCTTATCACTCGCCCAAGAAGTCCGTTCATCGTCGAAAGACTTTTGCAACTCAGTGTGCTTGCCACGAAGTTGAGTAAGTTCCTCCTGGACTCCCTGCAAGCGTTCCTGAAGAGCGATATATTCGGCCTAATGATGGCGTTGATGAAAATTAACCCAAGATTGATGGCCAAGCTAGGACACGTACCTGAGACCTCGCAAGCTGAGCCTCAGTTGAAACCTTGTATTCGTCATAGGTTGAGTTGAGGTTAGACAAGGCTTCCTCACTCGCTTGACTAATCTCCTTGAACTGTTGTACGTGACCCTTGGCCGTAGCGAGGTCCAGTTCAGCGACCTTAAGCGCAGACCTAGGAAGGACTCAATCAACACGCCCGGCATCATGCTACCAGCAACCATACCTTAGTTCTGCAACTTCAGCTTCTAATTGCTGCTCTCGACTAAGACCCTGGTCAACATTTTGAGAGATGCTATCAACTGCGCTCGGCCGACGTTCGTAAACAGCCAATTTTTCTTCGTTACCGTGGATTTGCCTGGTAAGATCCGCAATCCTTTCTTCCAAGTGTTTCTTGCTTGTCTCGGCACCAACGAGGCTCTCCCGCGTCTTGGATAACTCATGTACCTAGAGTAATGGCGTAAGAAAAAACATTCAACCATAGAAGTACCACGATAGGACTTACATTCTTATCAAGGCGATTTTGCAGTTCCTTGACCTCAATGTCCTTCTGGAGGTTAACATGTCGAATGGTATCGCGCTCCTGAGTGAGCTGGACGCGCAGATCTTGTCTGGATAGAGGATAAGCGGAGGTACTACCAATTGCGACAAGTACACTTACCCTTGGCTCTCAAGCATTTGTAGTTGGCTCTCTAGACGACGACGATCGTTTTCTCCGGAACGCTCGAGGTCATTATGCATTTTTTGCACGTTTGCCATAAGATCTGATAGATGAGCACGCTCTAATGCCAGTGTCTTGTTCTCCTCCACAAGCCGACCCTGTACACCCTATCCACGCCATACGTCGCAATAATGATAGAAAAATGAGGCAAGGTACTCACCTCCCAAATCTTCTTCTCTGCACGTAAATTCGCACACTCGTTCCGCAACTGTTCGATTCGGCTAGTCGCAATCTGGAGATCCTCAGTAGCTCGGGTGCACTCAATATCAATCCTTGTCCATTGGTCGAACAACTTCTGATTCCGCTTCGTCAGATCGTCTATCTCCTTGGCATGGAGACTGAATTGTTCTTGTTGCATTCGATGACGGTCTAACAGTTTCACCAATGATTAGCATCTACAGCGCTGAGCCAATAAACGGTAGCATACCAGTGAGATACTCGATTTTCGCATTCGCCTTGGCAAGGGCAGCTTCTAGCTGAGCCACCTTCCTTTGGGAACCTACAAGATCTTCCCTTAAGCGAACCGAGTCAACGCCCATCTCTGTCCTATATGCCTCGAATTGGGTTTCGACCTCCGCTAGCTCCTTTGCTATATCGCTCTGCACCTCCGTCCCAACTCTGATTGTATCTCCATTTATACCGACTAGGGGGCCACCAGCCACTTTCTCCGCTCTGGCCAACATAGACTTGAAGGCGTCGCGTTCCTTGACGTAAGCCTGGATGACGTTATCGCTGTTCTTCTTCTGCCTTTCCAACTGCGCAGCCAGTTCCTGCATGGCTTCGTGGGCTTCGCGGATGGCTTCATTTTGCTCTCTCTCCATAGCCTCTTTATATTCCCGCTCTTCACTCTCCATCTTGCTAGAAAGCTCCCGTACGATCCTGAGCAGCTTCTGATTCTGTTCTTGCAGACCGCCAAGAGATTTGAAGAGAACAAGATTGTTGGTGATAAGAGTATCGGTGTCTTCAGCTGCGACGAGCTGAACGTCCGCGTCGCCGACACTGACAAGCGTTGGGTCGTCCCGACGAGCGATTTCCCGAAGGAGAGACTGAACCTGGTGACCCAAGTCTCCGAGTTGCTTCTGAAGCAGCTCGTTCTCGCGCGTTGACCTGGCCAATTTCTGCGCGTTATCTTGGGCAAGGTTTGTCGTTGCCTCGCGTTCCGCGATAGCGTGCGCCAGCTGAGTCGCAAGTTCAGAAGCTTCGGATTGAAGCCTCTCATATTCTGCACGTTGCTGGGAGAGAATGGGGGCCTACATGCAGTTAATAAAGGAATGCCGGAGGTTAAATACATAGTAACTCACTCTTTCCTCGATCTGAGCGAGCACAGCCGTTAACGTGCGGTCCATATGATCGTACTCTGCACACTTTTGCGCATATTCGTCTTGCAATCTGACATAATCGGCGTACACTTCCGTGAAGGTCTTGCCGCCTTTTTGCGTCTTGCTAGCCATAGCCACCGTCGGGCTAAGACCTATCATGCCCTCCGTCATCACGTCCGAGGTACGAGGTGTTCGAAGCGGAGTCACCGGGGTGCTGTGGCTGGGTAACGGCAGCTCTCCACGTCCCATACGATCCAACACGGTCTCGAGCTGGTAAATCCTCTTTTCCGCTTCTTCACGAACCTTCCGCTCTCGCTCCATCTCATCACGCAAGGCATTTTCACGTTTCTCGGCCTTTTCACCGACGCTGGCCCATTCCCTTTCAATATTCTCGACGATTTCCTTCGCTTGCTGTTCCCTTTCTTCCATCATGGTGACCAACCGTCTCAACCCATTTGCCTCACTCGCATATGTCGCGTCTTGCTCTGCCAACTGGCCCGTGAGGTCTTGCACCTTGGCTAGGGCTTGCGTCAACTGATGGGACTGAGCCGTGTGAGAAGATTGAAGGGCCTTCAACGAGGCTTGCGCAGACTCAAAATTTTGCTTCAGAGAGTCATACGAGGCTTGGAGGTTAGTCATCTCAGCGCTCTTGGTTCGACGGTACTTGGAAAATTCTTCAGTCTTGACAGTAAGTTCATTGGATGTACGTTCGACTTCGGCTTGGGCCAGCTGGAGCTGCTGGCTTAACGTATCAAGCTTGAACTACGTTTTTTTAGTAAATAAACGTTCGTGGAAAGGCTCAACGTTACCTTTGTTGACGTCTCGACCGAACGAAGTTCGCGAATTTGACTCTCTAAGCCTTGGTGGTCTTGGCGTGCCTCCTTCAAATTTGCACGTAGCGTCTGAACCTCATCTAAGAAAAGAAAAATTAAATGTCCCGGCCGCGGAACGACAGAAGACCCGAGACTATACACACACTCATACCTTCTCGTTGGTCACTTTCTTGCTTCAACCGACTAACAACGACAACCAAATCGCGTTTTTCACGCTCAACATCCTCAATGCGCATCTTCAAACCATCAACCTCTGTCGTCGAAGACGTCTGGGTAGCTTGAAGTGTCGTAATTTGAGACTGGAACGCCGCTTGGGAAGTCACTTTCAATCAACACTATTGAGCCCAGACACCGCAATTATAACTCGGAAAACATTACTCAGCTGATCCCTCTCCTGCTTGACCTTTTGCAATTCAACCTGAGCAGACTCCAGATTCTGCTCGAGGTCTTTCGACATAGACTCCCTATCTTGCAGAGCCTGGTCAAGTTCGATATCCTTCTTTTCCGCCTCGGCACGCGTCTCATCCAGCTCTCTCTGAGTAGCATTCAAATCCGTCGCTTGGTGAACCAAAAGACGGTAAACGGATACAACTGTCTCCGAATTTAGGGAGGAAAAGTCGACGTCAGTTATTAGAGAAGATAACGTGTCAATGTCGATATCGTCTGGGAGAGTAATGGTTAAACGGGACTCCTCTGTCTGCTGCGAAGGCTCTGGACTAGAAGGAGCTGCGGCGGCAGTGGCTGCTTTGCTTCTGCGACGTGTTTTCATCATGTTGGCTGGCGTAAGGGATAAGCGACCAGAGCTCGCCAACAAGCTCAATGGTTCTGCTGAGTAGAATAAGAACGCTGGCTGCACAATGGGGAGCTTGAACCACGTGGCTTTATGTAATATATTCTCACACTCTCAAAACCTTATTTGCCTCATCTCCCGCTTGGAATCAACACAACTACGAACTTTGGGTATGCGTCTACCATCGTCCAGGATTCTCGCTAACAGTTTGACTACAGTCACCTTCTGACTCATCTCCGAATAAAAATGAGTTACGTCGCCAAAGGAGAAAAAGAATACGATGCTACCGGTGCCCCTGTGCCCGCCGCCAAGGTCCATAAAATCAGGATCACCTTGACGAGTAGTAATGTCCGCAACTTGGAGAAATGTATGAGCAGTTTTTTTTTTTTGATATGTCCTTGTCTTACGCCGATATCTACTAGTCTCTGCTGATTTGATCAACCGAGCCAAGGACAAGCAGCTCCGCGTCAAGGGACCTGTCCGCCTCCCTACAAAAGTCCTCAAAATCACTACTCGTAAGACCGTAAGACTTTTTTTTTATCAAACCAATACCACAACAATTCATCTGACGCAATACTCCTATGTGTTAGCCCTGTGGTGAGGGCTCCAAGACCTGGGATCGCTACGAGCTCAAAATCCACAAGCGTCTCATTGACTTGAACGCGTCCAGCGAGATTGTCAAGCAGATCGTACGTTGTTGGAAATATTCTACACCCTTGCAACAGCTAAATCAACCGCGAATATTAGACGAGCATCAGTTTGGAGCCTGGTGTCGAAGTCGAAGTCACGATTTCTGCTTGATTTCTCTGTAGACTTGTATTAAGCTGTATGACATGATATATGAAAGGTACCTTTATGCTACGATCACTGTTGGACTTTTGTTTCCAATTGTGTACTTGCCAGCACTTTGTTGGGTATCCGATTTGTGAGAAATTTATCGTTAGCACACTTTCACATGTTCGCGCGACTCACGCTCAGGCCACTCAACAATTTCATACGACCGTCCTTACTCTCACCTACACTGAAGCGTAATGGAGGAAGCAGGCACTTTAAATCTACCCGCCCAAAAGGTCTCGAAAACTCAACGTTCAGCTATAGAAGGCAAAAGATTGGGTTGGGTATTGGAGGCGCCGTCATCTTTGCTACGCTGTCCTTGTCGCTTGCAAGTCATAGAAAGGTCCATTCAGATGCCCCTTCACCACACAGTATGTCAGCAACAGTTGGTAAGTTATTGTCACTCCGCTCCCAGTTATTTCCGAGAAAGTTCCATCGTTCTACAGTCGACCCAGCAACCTCAATAACATTTCCGATGACTTTGAATGTTCCCACAAAGGTCAAAGTGCCTACTTTATCGCTCGTCGGGGTGGGAGTTCGAACAGTTTCATTCTTGGGAATAAAAGTCTATTCTGTGGGCTTTTACGCGGATTTGAACAATCCGAACCTCAACGTAAGTTCGAACTTGACACCTCCCACTATAATCTTCACATGTTCTAGATACCAAAAGATATGGCGGTGCAAGAGAAGGTCAAGCATATTGTCAATAACACCGCATGCATCATCCGCATAGGTGAGAATATGGGTTCCTCATACCAGGTCTCATCGCTTAAACGAATGTCGATGGACCGTCAGTACCAACTAGATCGACATCTTATTCCCACCTTCGTGACGCATTTATGCGAGCTCTCCAAGCACGAATGGCCAAAGCCAGGACAGAGGGTACGCTCACAGAGGAAGAGGCGATAACTACTGGAGCACCTATGCGAAAACTCAAGACACTTTTTCCCAACTCATCCTTAGCGAAGCATACTCCATTCGATATATTCCTGAGTCCTCCTATGCCTGGGCGACCCAGGAGTCTGGTTTTTAGAGATATGGGTGCGGTTGAGAATGATTGGGTAGCTACGGAACTCGTCTTGCATTACTTTGAAGGAGATGCCCCGAGTCCTGCTGTACGTGTTCCGTGTTTCACATCTTTCTTCGCCCTTTTGAACGCCCAGCTATAGCTGAAAGAGGCGGTGCTGGAGAAGTTGGAATCATTTGAGAAGTAGGGAACGGCGATGGGAAAACCTAGCTCTAGTAACGTAAGTGGCCGAAGCTGCGTGTTACGTTTGATTATCACGCTTCCCTCGACTTGGCCCTTGTCCAGGGAATTTGCTTCCTGTGTATATTCTCTGCAAGGTGATGTTGATTCCGTATTCTTCTATGAACGTTGGCAAATCGAGAGCATTATTAAGCGTGAATATGAGATTAAGAATTACCGTGCGCATCCATGGCACAGCAAATGTGACAAACTTGGTAACATGGTCTACTTCTAGCTTCATCACAGGGTTAAACCCCGCCATCATGCATCCAGGATTATGATACACCACATTAAATTTAATGATTGCTTCTTATCGGATATCAGTGGCTCATCAAAAACTTGGCGCTCGATGTAACACCCTGGGATGCATATAAAAGCTGTTCCACCCTTGGGCGAGGTCACAGAACTGAAGCTATGCTCAGACCCATCGTTCTGGGTTCATTATTTGCTCACGCATTATTCTATGGGCTATATGTTGCAACTCTTCTTCATTCCCTTCGATGGCTCTTGTGTAGGGATGAGAGTTGGAAGTTGAGGCCGGGGAAGAAGATCAATTGGCCTTGGCTTGGCACAAGTACTTTGATCTTCTTATTCTCGACTGTGAACGTCGCCCTGGATCTCTATGACCAATTGCGTGTCATTAATGGATTTCCTCGGAGTACAGTTCACGCAGTTACAGGGGTTATATCGGTATGCCTACTTCGCGTCTTGAATAAGGTCAACAATAATATTACTGTGCTAGGACTTATCAGAGAGCTTGATATATGCTATTGTCGATGCTGCCATGGTAGCTATCGCGTTTAATTACAATACGGGGCCTAATATTCTTCATAGATCTATCGCTGTTGGATGGTGTACGAGAAATCAGTGTGGGCCATAATCCTACCCGTTGCCTTTTGGCTCGGGTCTTTCCCTTCCTCTGCTCTCGTCTGCCGCAATGGCTACCTGAAATTTAGTGCAGGAAGACCATCGAATGTTCAAATCGAAACAGGTTGGATCCTTGCAGAATCAGGAATTATCTATACATCAGTGGCTACCTGCACGTTGGTTGCTCTTATAGTACAGACCGATGCTGCCAACAGATTCGATTCTCTGGTAAGATGTATACTGTCATCTCTGATACACTACTTCCTGACAGTTATCAAGAACATCTCAATGGCTGGTATTGCGTTTAACCTCATTTTAATACGCATCAACACGGCCAGGATCGATTTAGCAGACAGCCTCGTTGACTCTAAAAGCACAGTTGTAAATCCCTTGGAGACAATCCAATTTGACGACCCCCCTGGAACAGTTATAACTTCAGATGGTCAGTTCTCTGTGGGTATTTTGCACGCGGGAAGGACTTCTGAGGATGAGAACTAACCGTTGGATGGCTTTTTTGGAGAAATACCATTGCTACAGAGCTTCTGTACGTTGACGGATTCTGACAGTCTGAATTTACTTGTATTGTAGATCATGTGATGCTCTCAATCTGCCTGCTTTCCCCCGGTGATGCCACAGTGATGGTGGTTCCAGTCGTCTGGTAATGACGCTGGACTGTAAATCTTCAACGTGCAAGAAGTCTACTATGTTGGACGTCATTTTATTTCCGGTATCTTGTTTATGGCTTCATAGGTAGCTTAGCTACGATGGGTAGCCCAGTAGTAAGTTTGATCATTACTAGTACGAAATCATTTTTTCACACGCTGCCTCGTCTCCGTCCCCAGCCATCATGCATATCCCCAACTGAACCTCTTGTAGGACGAAAATATGCATGTACTGGAGGAATTAGATGCTTGAAGTCGACCTACTGGTATCAGTTTCGGTACAGGAAATCAAGTACATCTGCTCCGAGAGTCCGGATAGATATTCCCGGCAAGATGTGCCATCATATGTTCTGATTTCATTTTTTTTTGGTGCAAAGGTCACGCATATAAATTAAAAGATGGGTGGCGTTAATAATTTGACATCTTACACCAGAATCACCATCAGGTACTTCCGTGAATACCGTGACACAGCCAAGCGAGCGCTGCTCACAATTAAAAGCCAACATGCAAGGTAATCCCATCTAGCATTGATGTACAGGATCGTTCCACCACAGGTTAGCCCATCGCACATTCAAGATTGCGGCTCGAGAATCCGAGTCAGGTTCATTTCGATTAGCGGTGAACTACCTGTTTGGAAAACAATATCATTGTCTGGTGACTCGTTTTTAGTCACATGGTAGCTTTTCGGAGTCGACATTGATCACTTGACTTTGATCCCCCCCATGATGTACAGACACATATAGATAAGTGCCACCGCCCAGATTCTCGATCAGGTATAAGTCATGGAGTTTACCAATAATGGTAATTGACTCGAGAAAGTCTGGAACCAATCTCTGGTGAGCGCTGAGCGCTGGTCATTCAGTCGGAGCTGCATGCCAGCACAGCTTTCTCACCCAGCCATATAAAAACTGATACCAAGAATATAACGCAATGCAGCTGCACTGATGATTGATGACCGGGTGATCGACATAGCTTCAACATTTGTTCAGGCATTGTCCTATGGGCTATACATATCAACGTTCCTTTATTCTATCCGGTGGCTTGTGTACGAAGATGATGGCTGGAACTGGAAGTCGAGGAAGAAGATCAAGTGGCCCATGTTGATCGTGACTATTTTTATATTCTTACTCTCAACCGTTAACCTTGGCTTTACTCTCTATGATCAATTGCGTATCCTTAACGGGTTCCCTCAAAGTATCCTTCATTCAGCTGTGGCTGCCACAATGGTACGTCTGTTTCATGTCTTGTATACGTTGTTAATGCCGTCGCATAGAGCTTATCAGAGTACCTTTTACTTGTCATTGCCGATGGTGTCATGGTGCGTATCACATTCAATGTGCGACGCATATTCTAACGCTCCTCGGAGGTATACCGTTGCTGGATGGTGTATGGGAGATCAATACGCATCATAATCCTACCCGTTGCCTTCTGGCTCGGGTCTCTGACTTCCTCAGTTCTCGTGGGATACAAAGATATAGGATTTTATGGTGCAGAAAAAAGTCAAAATAAAGTTCAACTCAATCTCGAATGGGCCGGCCCTGCGATCTACATTTGTAATATCGCAACTAATACCTACACAACATGTATGATGAAGCGAGTTGAATTTTATCTATCTAACACACGCCCACAGCTGCAATCATTTACCGAATCCTATCAGTGACAAACGCTAGTGGGAATACCACAGGCCGTTTACGCAAAACAGTTTGGATCCTTGGGGAATCCGGGATTCTTTATACAACACTGACTACCATCACTTTGATTGCTCTCATAGTGGAGAACAATATTGCTGTTCGCTTCCTCTTTGATGTGAGCGATGCTCTGGTAAGACTTATACCATCATTCATGATGTACTGCTTCCTGACCATGATCAAGAACATCTCGCTAGCTGGTATCGCATTTAACCTCATTTTGATACGCATCAATACGGCTCGAATCAACTCGGCAGATAGCTTCGTTGATTCGCGAAGCGCGGGCGGGAAGCCTTTGTCGGAAATGCGATTCGACGAGCCCCATACAATGACACAAATTCAGTCCTCTCGAGTAGCTGATGAGCGGGTTCGTGAGAATATGAATGCTGGTAGGACTTTGGAGAGAATTAATCCCTAGGTGGTTTGTTGGCTGGGTGTTGAAACATTAGTAGTTGGAGGATACAAGAGGGGAGAAGGGTATGCCAGCTCGTTGGGGTGGACCAAACACAACCATTGAGACCGAACGCTGGCCCGAGGCACGTATTTTGGTTACTATCCCCGATCAGCGCGATCAGCACTTCAACCAGATCGTCAGTTCGACCAGTCCCTGGTTTGTCAGCGTGACATGAGCTACCATTTTCAATGGCTCTCTTGTCATAGTATGCCCTCCGCATGATCACAAAGCTCATGATGCAAGTTGATTCGTTATATTCCCCATGCCAACCCCCCTCATCTAATCATCTAATACTGATCTTTGCTGAGGTGTTGGGGCTCTATGGGTAACGTTCTCGTTCTATTTGAAAGCATTACCAGCATAATCTGTTGCATATAGTCTCATCATTGCCCTTACCCGAGAGGCTTTGTACCACATCTCGTTGGTCATAACAATCTTTACCCATCCTTGTCAACAGCTAGATACTGTAGCACCTGAATGGTTGACTGCCGTGCTTTAAGTAACGTCAGGTATATGTTCTGCTATTGCCAGGAAGTTTATTTCTAGTATGTCGGTGTTGTCACGCCCGCTGAAGGGAACGGGTTTGTAGTTCTGTTGCATCTCCACTTAATTATGGCGCCTTAAGTGACGAAGCTGGGTGTTCCTACCTGAGAGAAGCTTGTCCCAACAATAGCGTGTTACAGGGGCCAGCAGGATTCAAACCCGCGGCCTCGATAATTACAACCCTCGACATCATTCCTTGATGCTTACACCTGCTTCATAGCTGTGGGTCATAAAGGGCTTTTAGCGCATGTGTTCTGATCTGGTGAATAATGTAAGATACTAGTAAGTGCGATGCTCCCGTGGCGGCCGGGCATAAAGGCCAAGCGAGGATATGTAAATACGCCGTTGTTACATAGTACCGTTGGGTTTTCGATTCCGTCGAAGATCCAGCTGTTTCATCGGTAATTGGACGCTAGTGAAATTTTGAGTAGGCGAGCGTGGATGACTGGAGCGATGCTCAATTTACAAAATAGTCGGAGTCCTATGGGTTTGACACCTATACCACATCCGCATCATCCTTGGATGGAAAATAGCCCCGCTTATAGCATACAACATTCTTCACTGGCGGTGGCATCTCACAAGTGGAGATGATCATTGTTTACATGCTGCTGCCAAATCGTCAGCCACTTCAACACGATGTAAAAATACCCATGAGCCGGATTTTCAACCTGGCGGCTGACACTTGCAATATAAATGCAAGGTTACCCCACAGTTCGCTCTTTACTTCCACTCCACCTTACTATCCGTGATATCGCGCATTTACCACTACCATGAACACCATTATCATCCACCCAAACAACCGCGTCACTTATACTTCCCTTCATGATGGGTACGCTGCCTTCGTTGCCCCTGTTCCCAAATGGTATCCCAGGCCGATACCATGGTGGTTTGAGGGCCCCGAAGATAAGAAATTGTCTTCGATTGCAGAACTTGATGAGGACCTTGCAGCCGACATCGATGTCTTTGACGTACCAGTCGAGATTGGCATTGCAGGTCGATGCCATGACAAGATGGTCGAGCTGAAGGCAACAGGACACTTCCACCTTTTGAGGCTGAAGAGGCGGCTTGTAAGGCGCTTGCGGAAGCCGCTGAGGTTGTGGTAGGGATACACTACAAAATCGTACGTTCGATCTTTCCTCGTCATGGTGTTAAACTGATGCGCATTAAAGCTCAT
>AYNK01000005.1:0-15982 GCA_000497225.1 Amanita jacksonii TRTC168611 | reverse complement strand
CGGAGGCAGGCAGGAGGGACGGAGATGTCCGAGTAATGACTAACAGCGGAGGACTGCGTCACCTTACCAACAAATGGAACAAGGAATTACAACTTGTCAAGCACAGCAAGTCGCTACTGCCGCTACGTATCAAAGGAAAACGCATAGCTATGTCGTTGAAAGGCACAGACTGTAAGATCAGGTCTATAGCGGAGGACGACCTTGGCCTGCTCGTTCGGTTGAATAGAGTGGCATCAAATCACGCACCCACTGGAGAATATAGGAAGCGTTTCTTCCCGGACAAGCCCACGGACTGCCCCTCCTGTACGCCGAAAACTCACTCCCGAGCTCATGTGCTGGTATCATGCGCTAAGTACCCAACTCATGTTTCTAAATCTTTTCTAAAGTCTAGTAATAGCTTAGATATGCTCATTAAGTTTCTTAAAGATAACCCTACAGCGTTCACTTTTGAAGATCCTCCTCATGATCCGCCCTAGAGGTTTACGGTGAGTTGATGATTTCAATATGAGGTGCTGGAAGGATTGTCTCGTCTTTTCTTTCCTTTTCTTTCATCTTGTTACCAACATGGCCTACCCTTTCTACATCATGCCTGCGCCTTTTCCTTTTACGGTTTTGTAAAGCACTGCAAGGACAATGTATTACGCACGTAGTCTACAAAATAACACACTGCTATTCAAAAAAAAAAAAAAAAAAAAGTGAAGTGATCGATGTTTGCGCATCATTCGGCGTTTCGGCTGCGTGAGCTTGCTATTGCAACATGTTTAACTTTTCACAAGGTACAGAGACACTTCATTCCCCTTCTAGAGAGCCCGTATGATAAACGGGTAGGGCGTACTAAAGATGGCCAGGGGGCCTATAATCCAGGTTAGGAACCTCAACACCTGGAGCACGTGCCGGGTGGATCATCTTTTGTTGCTGGCGGGGGTGACTCGGACAAGGTCATTCATTGCAGCGGTAATCTCGCAATATGTGCATCATTCCACCCCTAGCCACCATTCTCCCTGTTCTGATGGCTGTACAGATACATACATATAATTCCCGCTCTTCTCTCAATCCTACAACCATGTTTCTTACCACCGCTTCATTTCTGGCTACTCCATTCGCTGAAGCTTTGTTCTATGGCTTATACATTGCAAGTCTCATTCATTGTCTTCGATGGCTGACACACGGCGACGATGGTTGGCATCTCAGGAACAGAATCAACTGGTCAATGGTCATTGTGACCGTTTCCTTCTCTGTTCTCTTGACCTTAAATCTTGGAATACTTTGCTTCCGGCAGTTATCTATCATTAGCCTTTACAATTCAGACAGCAGGTTCACTTGGAACACTGCATGTGAAGCCATAGAGGCAAGTCATCCATCGGACACTTTTAATCAACTAACGAGAGCCGAATCTTAAACAGTATGTGACACAAGTGATGGCGATTAGCGGCCTTGACGCTGTATTGGTATATTTTACACTTTTTATAAAGGACAAGCTGCCTTATCTTCATGCAGATATACCGCTGTTGGATCGTGTATTCTCGATCGTGGCGTGTCATATGCTTGCCCTCCCTCCTATGGCTTGGTGGGATAACTTCTTCAATATTATCCATCTACTACACCTTGGTTCCTTTCGGTGGACAGCAACACAGCGAAATCTTGCGACGGGACTCGGACCATATACGTCCTGCGAAAATCACAAGTCTAGCTTTTGCCCTCAATATTGCAATCAACATTTATGCAACATGTATGTTATATAATTCAAGTGACCAATCTTACGTTACCAACAGCTGCAATTGTTTACCGAATTCTAAGTGTTGCAAATGATAGCCAAAGAAATACGAAGCGTCTTCGCAACGCAGGTCGCATCCTTGCCGAATCAGGAATCCTTTGCGCTGCTCTGGCCGCCATCACTTTGCTCCTGACTATCCTAAATGTAGCCACGGAGTCAGAAACGTTCAGATTTGCAGCATACCTATCAAATGCAATGGTATGGCATGAATAAATGTCTTCAGTATATACCTAACGTGAACTTGGTTGGTCATAGAAGCTTCCTACTGCCGGCATCACATTCAACCTCATCCTGATCCGAGTCTATAGTGCACGTTCACACAGAAACGATGATTGGGTCAGCTCAGAAGGTGACGATGGCCCGAAAACACTATCTGCACTCCAGGACAAGGATTCCGAGTCCCATACAACAGGATCAGTCATAGGAGAGTCATATCAGGATGGACAAATTGATATGGTACAGGAGGACCGTGGAAGTTCGGGCATTGTGGATGTTGTTCATGCTCACTGATGCATAGATGAGAGCGCGTTGTATGGTGGAGGTCGGCACGATGGTGGGTGATTTTATATCAAAAGAGAAACGTACACACTCAAATACCATACCAGTATTGCCCATGAACAAAATATTCTCGTTCTTGGATGGATGGAATTCGAGGAGAGCGAAGAGACTAAAATGGATCAACATAATACTATATAAAGTTCCTAAAAACTTTAATCTTATTCTTATTCGAGTCCATGTTAAACGTTAAACGTTAAACTTTGGTTTGACGCCACCCAACTCACGTATCGGGCTTCTTGCCCGAAGCCGCTTTTCTTATTTCCTCGGTATATAGCCCATGTATTGATACCCGAGAAACTAACTGACTCTATTTTTTCTGACCCGTTGGGTTTACCTCTCTACACTGAAGCGCACGAGAAAACACCGTGTATGATTCGGTGGACACGACAAACGCGGAAATTCAGCAAAGAGCATCTGGAATTTAGTTTCATGCTTCTAACGCCCCAGCAACCGTCCAAAACGAGCTGTCCCAAGAAAGACAACTTGATACGATATGCCAGGCTCATACTAGTAGCTTAGAGATTGCAAACGCTGGCCGAGCAATCCCGGAAATTTAGCTTAGACGACCCAGGTGATAATGCAAGCTAATGATTGATGTTTTTCTTACCTTTCACGGGCTTTGATATTTGGCTTCAGAAAGGTTCGCTGTGCATGCCATACTACTAATAAAAGCAGGTATATGTGCAATGCACACCGCCCAATCCGGTCCGCCAGAGCCGATCAATTTCCTGGCTTCCGATTCGCAGGCAGCAGACACTTAAACCTTATTCCAGCTCTCAACATTGTTATATCGCGCGCTCCCTTTATCTGTTGTCTCTTTGTCTGCTCTCTGTTCTAGGGGGCCATTCCATATGATGCCCGACAGCAGCCCTATGTCAGGAGTCCCTGGTCCTTCACGTTCCTCGGGCTCCTCTACCCGTCAAGCCCAACCACCATCTGAAGATTCCATCGCCCGACCACAAATCGGCCCTTCGACTACCACCAGCTCGCAAGGTACTAGTGAGCATATCCTTTTTTGAGTGACAAATCCAGCTTACCGTTGCCATGCATCCGTTTAGTTGCGTCGCAATATATGTTTGAGGGGGCAACAAACTTCGAGATCAAGAATTCCATCCTGACAAATGCTCGGGGGGACGTGAATATATATAAATTTGACATTGGTGAGAATGGTTCGTGACTGATATCAAGAGATCTGAATTCACGTATCGCTAGCTGGCCCATTGAACGAAGAATTCTATGACCTCTTTAAGGTTAATAAAACAATAAGCAAGATTTTTTCCGTTATCACCGACGCTCCAGAACCTGATCCTTTGCTGGGGTCGCTGGAGGTGAAAAAATCTGCGCGGGGTAGCCTGAGCAAGAAAGACCTCGAGGAACATTGCGACTACCTCATGAAAATGGTCCAAGGATTGATGGTCAAGGAAGGATTGTATGCTCCGCCTAAACTCAAGGATAGCCTAGAGCAACTATATAGGTACGTTTCGTCAGTTTATCTGATATCATTTTGAACCCCACTTGGTAGCACGCTGGATCAAATATCCAACGAAATGCATGGTAACGACGCGAGATGGATGGAGGGAATTTATCATAAAATCACGCGGGCTATGTATTCCTTTGTCGTATGTCGAATATGCATTCCAAATTCAACCTCATGTATCATCATTAGCTCGTCAATTGTATTTCGGGTATCATCAAGGTGGAAGACGCTCTCGTCAGCGTAGAGAAGCACGCCTTGGTACGGGCGCTCTGCCATTGATTCTCTACAATCGTCATTAACATTCATGTCAAGCACCAATGTATCCAAAATCTCCCGCGGGTGGATGCCGCTTATAACGATTATGAATCGAAAAAGAAGAGCGGAGCGTGCTTTGAGGGGACGAGAGAAGCCCTCCTCGAAGAGATAGGCGCATGGATTTCTCTCGATATCCTTCAAATCTACATCCTTTCCGGAATAGCTGGAATCGGAAAATCTACCATAGCCTATACGATCGCAGAACGGGCGCAGCGCGTCGGCTGCCTCGGCGCCTCGTTCTTTTTCTCAAGAGACGAGGTAGAGCGCAGCAACGCCAAGAGACTTTTCACCACCATTGCCTTCCAACTCTGTCTTTATGACCGGGAGTTTTGCCGGGCAATAGAGAAGGCATTACTTACAGAAAGAGGATTGGCTGCCATCACAAAAGACCCTCCCATACAGCTGGAAACACTGATTCTGGAGCCATTGGAGGACATTGTCAAGTCCCGCTCTAGCCCAATCGTTGCTGTTGTCGATGCGCTGGACGAGTGCGATGAACGGGATTCTCCGATCGTTCTCGCATGTCTAAATCGTCTCGTCCAAAGGCTTCCTTGCTTCAAGGTCGTCCTAACCACTCGTCCCCAACAACACATTCCGGCCTTTCCTAATTCCCATAAGATATTCCACCTGCAGGATATTGAAGAGAAGGTTGTTGATGGCGACATCCGGCTTTACTTGGAACATAGCCTTTCGCAACAGAAGGTCTCGGACTTATTTCCGAGGCTTAGGAAGAAATGGGGGGCCAGTAGTCAGGATCTAAATATTCTCGTTCGATTTTCCGGTCGGCTTTTCATCATCGCGTCAACAACACTCCGTTTCGTCTTGAACCCGCGTTTTGGTGATCCGGAGCGTCGGATGAGAGACTTACGGAGCGAGATCGACAACAAGCAGCTTACATTCAAGGATCTAGATCGATTCTATGCAATTATACTTCGTGCTGCTATCCACGAAGACTCTGACACATATATAAAGCAGCGTTATCAAGACATCGTTGGTACTATAGTCCTTATTCGGGATCCCCTTCCGATCCAAGCACTTGGTAATCTGATTGGATCATGGTCTACGGATGCCATCGAAACCTTGCTCGGTGATCTACAGTCTGTCATCTTGGTTAGGGACAATACGCCACGCATCTACCATAAATCGTTTTACGATTTCGTTACTAGTTGCGAGGATGACGACCTTCGCATTACACCGAGGATGCATCATACTCGGCTCGCGACTCGTTGCTTTGAGGTCATGAACAACTCCTTGAGGCAGAATATCTTGGACCTAGGTACACCCGCCCGTTTCATGGACAACGAGGCCGGGCTTGCAGAGGGTGAAATATCGGTGGAGCGACTGGCAGAGAAAATCGCGGATGACCTCCGATATTCATGTGTGTATTGGGCCAATCACGTCGAAGGCGCGGATCCAGAGGACGCTGATCTTCTTCGTGAATTGAATACCTTCATTCGCGAGCACCTGCTGCATTGGCTCGAAGCTCTGAGCTGGATCGACAAAGTGGATATAGCTACTGATGCTCTTCGTGGCATCTCAAAGTGCATGTTGAATCAGGTTGCTTCCGACTGGAGCGGGATTGTCTCCGATGCGCTTCATTTTATTCCAAGATTCTATAAACAAATTCACCGCTCAGCCCTTCATACTTATTACTCGGCGCTTCCCTTCACTCCAACCGAATCTATCTTCTTCAAAAGTCATCGCAAAGAGATGGTACACGGCATTTGTCAGCCGGATGCTGCAGCGACGCAGTGGGACCCGCTTGTTTCCGAAATACCCTGGAGAACATCTCGAGGAGGTCCAATTCATATCAGATTCTCTGATGACAGCTCGAGAATCTCCATGAGTTGCCAAGGGATAATGAGGCTGTTGAATGCGGAAAATGGCGCGCTCCTCCGGACATTTGAGAACGATAACATTTCAATAACGCGCGACTTCTCCGCAATAGCTGCATCAAGTGGTTCTATTGTAACGTTATGGAGCGTGGCGAGCAACATACCCATCACCACCATTACACCATCCGAGAAGGTCGTCAAACTAGCCCTATCATTTGATGGATCTCGAATTGCGACAGGGCTATCTGATGGAGCCGTGGGTCTATGGGACACATGGAAGGGTGAGTTAATAGCGACCCTTGGTGGTCGCGCGTATGGTGGTGGCCAATTGGAATTCTCCAAGAATGGCAATAGGCTTGCCTTTACGTCGACGGACGGCAAGGTACACTTGTGTGACGGACAGACCGGAGACTTGGTTACCAGGTTGGATTATATGTCGAAGAAGCACGATAAATTTGTCTTCTCAGGCGACAGCCGTCAGCTTGCCTCCACGACCAAGGAAGGCCAGCGATGCAGTTTGGTAGTATGGAGTAGCGAGAAGGGAAACTTCATTGACGTTCTCGAAGACGTTGGCCAGGAGCTGGCAATATCTGAGGATGGTTCTTTTATTGCTACTGGAGGAGAGCAGCCGGTACAATTGTGGATGGGATACCCTCTCCTGCTTCTCGACACTCTCAAAGTTGAAAACGAGATCCTAAGCCACCTGTCCATCTCATGTGGCGTTCTTGCCATTGGGTATTCTTGGTCGCTGAAGCTGTACGACATTAACCACCTTTCGTTGATTCTTACGATCCCATGCGTCTTGCTCCGAAGTTTGGCCCTATCCCCTGACTGTACCCGACTCGCTGTCACAACAGCAGATTCGAATTGCTTGTTGTATGATGTGCCGAGACTCAAAGTATTCGACTCCCCTTCCAAGCCACTAGAAGACCGTACCCATCCCTCAGCCTTGGCTTTCTCGCCAGACTCTTCACGCTTTGCATCTGGATTCGATGACGGTACTGTCCAGCTATGGGACACAAGTTATACAGCGCAACCGATCTTTGTTTATAAACTTCACTCAAGTGAAGTTAACGTTGTGGCGTTTTCCCCCGGTGGCGACTGGTTTGCTTCCGGGTCAGCTGATAAGACCGTTAGATTATGGGATTCCGAAGACGGCACACCAATTAATCAACTGGAACATTCTTTCGCTGATTCTGTCAGATCATTGACCTTTTCGCGTGGCTTGTGGGCTGTTTCTACTGACAGCAACATTACTCTATTCCATTACGAACCGTCTCGCGTTGTCTGCGTTCTTGAGGCAGGCGCTCATTCTCTTTCGTTCGCGGCACATGAAACTTTCCTTGCCTCAGCAGCGTATGACCTTAGTTCATACACATCGGATGTAACGGTGTGGAGTGCAGAGGGCTGGGTTATAATTGCCAAATTCAAAGTCGACTCGGCAATCCATAGCCTGGCGCTCTCGCCCAACGGCTCCCAGCTCGCTGTTCATGAAGCACCATTCATCGGTGGTTTTAAATTCTTCGACATTACAAAAAAGCAAGCCATCGAGCCCCCAGCGCTCGATGAACTGTGGTGGCATCCGAACTTCCTGAATGGGGTTCTGATTTCGGTAAAGTTTGACCGTGATTATGGGAGTCACCTCATAGGACGATTTAGTGGGTTTCCTGAGTGGGTTTCAGTACTCTGGATCCCTCGTGAATCTGAAGTTCTAAGCTTTGCTGTTACTTCATCTATGGTAGCTCTTGGCTGTGATACTGGCCGTATTTTCTTTGTACGATTTTGAATATCTATTGACTTAAAATAAATGGTGCTACGCTGTATCATGTCTCTGGTCCGGCAAGTAATCGATAACCCCTCGCATTACAACGATTAGATAAGTAGGGTGATTATATTATAAAGACAGCCAGACAGCAATGATTCCTTCCTTTCCCTTCTTTTGGACTCTTCCTTTCTCCCTCGTCTACGTTGCCTTGGAACAGAGTTTGGTCTGTTGACCTCGTGATTTACCTCCAGGCAAGCCAGAGGGTTTACAAATACGATGATAAGATTAAGGCCAGGATTATCACAATTTTTGCTTAGATGCATCACGTGATTCCAGTTCTCCTGCCGATCGAAAATCGACTGCCTATGATAGGTTGCCACCTCCGGGCCGCCATTTCACTCACCAAACGAAGGATACCCGTGAAGTCCCCCAGGAAGCGGTACAATAACAGCCTCATGCCATTCTTTGTGAGCGCCCATCTATCAGCTATACTTCTAGCTCGGATAGTCTAATGGGTTGTCCCGCCACTGCCGTTTATGCGGCGGCTACATAGAACCACAGCCATCTACGAGAATACAATGGACGATGCCGATGGTGATGAGCTGCTTTCCCACTCCAACACGTGCCGAATAGCATGTACCTTTGCAGGTAGCTGTGATGGAGATGAAACTCCGTCGCCAAAATCCATTGATCAATGATATTAACCGACGTCACCCAGAATAGAAGTTCAGGACATAGTACATAATACCCATGTAAGTCTACGAAGCCATTGTCATGCTTCCTACAACCGTGGAACACCTGATTGTGCTCTTCACGCAGGCATCATTCTATGGATTATATATCGCAACTCTGGTTCATTGCTTTCGGTGGCTCGTGTGTCAAGATTCGGATCAGGGCTGGGTGTATCGAGATAACATCAGCTGGCTCTTTTTGTTTGCAACTATCCTCACATTTTTACTCTCAACCGTGAATCTCGGTATATGTCTCCATCGGCAGCTTTTTTTCATGGACCCCAGGTTCTCGTGGAACGTAACTTGGGATGTCGTATTGGTGCGCCTAACTCATTCAAACCTTTGTGAAAAAATGAGCTTGAGTTGAATTTAACCATAATAGGATGCGTCGCAGATCCTGACAATCCTTATGTTTGATGCTATACTGGTAAGTTGGCGTTACTTATGCAAGCTGAATTTTAAGGAGCTCCTAGATACACCGCTGCTGGATCGTCTATGCCAAATCATGGCGCGTCATATTCTTACCTGCCTTGCTTTGGTTTGCTAGCATCAGTCTCGCCATGCTAGCCACCTACTGTGATGGTAAAATCACTTCGATAAAGAAGCAAGGCGAGCCGGTGCACATTAATTCTGCATGCGCTCAAGAGGAGTTCACAATTGCGGCCTTCGTCTGCAATATTGTGATCAATATCTATGCAACATGTATGTCAAGTTGGGGAAATCTATGAGTCTGACGTGCTTTGATAGCTGCAATTGTTTACCGGATCATGCGTACCACGAATTCTAGCGGAAGTCGTGCCGGACGTCTGCGCAATTCAGGCCACATACTTGCTGAATCGGGGATAATTTATACCGCTATGACTGTCCTAACCGTGGTGGTAACTGTGGTGGACATGATAACCAAGTCCGACAAGGCCTTTTTGATAACGGATATTTTTACTGTCATGGTACGGCCCTGATCGTGTGTCTCTTGTCTATGCCTGATATAGCTTCTATTTCCGCAGAACCTCCCCATTGCCGGCATTGCTTTTAACCTCATTATAATTCGGGTTTACAGCGCTCGATCAGAAACAACTGATGGTTCTATAGAAGTAAGAAGCGGAGATGGCCATCAAAAGTTGTCCGCATTGCGGTTCCACACTTCTTCCACGATGGAAAGTGAGCCGAGAAAATTATCCCAGGACGGACAACTCGATACAATGCAGGAAGTTACTAGCAGTTCAGATGATTGACAACGTGTAAGCGCCCTCTAGGGCGCCTCCCGATTATCTTGAACAGCTCTAGTTTTTACATCCTCATGACTCGGCGTTCAATAACAGTAGCATTAGATGCATTAGATATTTAGCATGTCTAGTGGCTGCAACCATGGAAAAATCATCCAGGCGGCATCACGATACGAGAGGTCAAAAGGTGGCTAGTGAATAGTTTTAGATTGAAAGTGATGATTAGAATGCGGGTGGCTTGGAACTGTATGGGTGCAGGTAACAGGTTGAATACAAATAGAAATCGATGGACAATTTTATGGACCTTTTACCCCAAAACCGTTATGGCGATCATAGATCAGTCTGGATTTTGACTCGTGCACTTGAAATTTGTGCTCTATACACCATTATTCCCGCTTATTTTCCAAGAAAACCGCCGTACTGGAAAGGACTTGTCATCATTGAAGACTAATAGATCACGTCTGTCAACGCGTTTGAAAGTATTATGGAGAATGCTTACTCGTTTTCAATCGTTCGAGCCCCTATGAACCTCTTGTATTCCATCGGCCTGCATGTCCTGAGACAATTCACTCTGTACACTAGACGTTGGGAGGGAAACATGGAATCGTAATGCGGACAACTCTTGCTTGGCGTCGGGATTTTTGGATTCTATCGACACATCTATAGCATCTGATCGCGCGCTGTAGATTCGTATTATAATCAGGTTGAAGGCAGTGCCGGCAACAGGGAGGTTCTGCGGGAACATAAGTAACGTCTGGCACACATCAAAGAAGTAATCCAAGCCATACCATTCCAAGAAATACATCTGCGAACAAAGACGTTCTACCAGATTTGACTATAATGTCCAGCACAACTGCAACCACAGTTAGAGCAGTGACTGCGGTGTAAAGGATTCCGGACTCGGCAATTACGCGAGCTGAATTGTATAGACGTCGAGCACGGTTCTGACTAGCCTTTGTGGTACGTATGATTCGGTAAACAATTGCAGCTATCAAATACATCAGATTCGTCGATTTCCTGTAGTTAACATACATGTTGCGTAGACATTAGTCACAATATTGCAGATGAAGCCCGCGAGTGTGAATCCTTCCCCCTGTGCGCGTAAGGCTTTCAGGTTCAGGAGCCTACCGTGCTGTCTTGTTAAAGTAATTTTACCGTCACTGTAGGTGGCAAGAATTCCGAGACTTATGCTTCCAAGTAAGAATAGGCTGGGTAGGAATATGGCGGTCCATGATCGAGCATAGATAATCCAGCAGCGATATAACTGCAACGTCAATCTGATCAACTTAGGTTCGCATAGTAGATGCAAGCTTACCAAAATCACGTCGAACATTGCAATTGTCATGAGCTGTGATGCATCCTATCATGGGCGGCAGTCTACTCAAGTCCATTTCATCAAAGTCTATGAACTAGACGCACCAGCATGACTTCCCATGATAGATTCCAAGATAACTTACGGTTTTCATTGTTTAGGAGAAATAACTGCCGGCGGAGACCTATTCCAAGATTCGTGGTTGAGAGGAAAAAGGTGAAGACAGTTGCGAGCAACACGAGCCAGTTAATCTTCTCCCGGCGTGCCCAACATTCGTCTGTATCATCGTACACAAGCCAACGAATGCAATGAACGAGGGTTGCAACGTATAGCCCATGGGGCAATGTCTGAGCAAAAAGCACAATCAGATGTTCTACGGTTGTAGAAAGCATTTGAGCCGAGTCTTGGAGGCTTGGGTGAAATTATGAACCGCATTATGTAGGTCCCGAAGTTCCATTTTGGGCAACGTCTGTTAGGTAAGCATGATATACGCTATTTCATCAAACAATCCCGGGGGTGACAATGAGCGGGAGGTTGACCCTGTGTTTCATTGCTATCACGATTGATTGGAAAATTGGAGACCACTCAGCACCTGATGGTTGGGCGGCAATCCTGTTTGACAGTGACTTAACAAATGCCACGCCGCATGTGCTTAATTTTTCAATTGGCTATAATTCCGATCAAGTAAATAGTGGTCAGGGGGTCAACTCGTGGTTGGATCACCTAAGCCATAGTCTACTGCAGTCGGCTAACAGATGGGCGTTCAGGAGCCAGGAGTGAGGTTGCTATTGTGCTGCCCTTACAGTATGAGGAATTTTCAACATATCTTTAGTTTGGTGAGCCACTACAATCGATTTAGCGCGGTATACATACAAGAGGGGTCAGGCCTGTCTGGTACACTTGCACCGGATGTATGAAGTAAACCAGCCAATACGGGTAGCTTGAGCCAAATACATCGTAGGAAAATTTTTATCACCGTAACGTTATCGCGCCCACGTTCGTCACTGTGACACACTGGCAACGGTAATACACTCAAATCTCTAAAGGGCGACATCTACTACGGTCGTCCGCCGACCGGCGGCCGCTGAAGTCCTACCCTACCTTCATCCACATGAGTCCGCTCGCCCATTGTCCCCTCTATAAGCCGTCTGCCCAACGACGCATTCAAATTTTGTTCACCAAAAACGCAGAGAGAAGACGGAATCATTAGTTACCGCCACATACTTCCCGGCTTTCCAATCACGCTCTCAACAAGACATATGCATATGCCGATGCTGCTTAAGCCGTCTATGCCCCGTTGCGCTCATATAAGTCAATCATTCAAAAATGCTTCACAGCTCCAAACCTCCCCGCGGGTTTTCAGGCACATGTTTTAGCTTTTCTCGGGTTAATCGGCCTCCTCCACAGCCGACCGAACACCGTCGATTATGTTCATACCATAGAGGCACTGTCAGTATCATTATATTGCGTTGCCATGTTTCAATCCCGAAACTAGTCGCCGTGCCGCTGAAGACAGTGCCGGGAAAGCCATGGAAAAATCAAGGGGACGCGCATATATTTTTGGGCTTGGGTCCCCTGCTATGATCTGAGGTAGTCTGAGGTCGGCGGCTCCGATTGGTGGTGTGGAGGAATTGGGTGTGCGGCGGCTTAGGAGATTAATATTCTGCCTAGGTGCATCCGAACACCAATCTAAATAAGGCAGAGGTCAAAATTGACGTGGCAATATGGTAGTTTCTCTTGTGGGGAATCACTAATGCGTCAGGTACCTCACAGTGGTGAAACGTTGGAAGAGAGAGATTAGGGGATGATGAGACACGGTGCGTCGACTATACAAAGCGTTCAGCGCTTTCTTTCTGTCATTTTTGGACGCATAGACTTATAAACTTGTAGGCTCATATAAATACTTAAATGAATTTGAACCCCGGCTCACGCGGACGTGAACTTGAACCTATATGAATGCCAATGCGCGATCTTGGAACTCGAATCAGCTTGATTTTGATGATGAGTTTGTCCATGGCTATGTCAAGGCTGACACTGGCACCTCAGTGAGATAGCTTACAAAAATGCCCTATGGATGATCCTCCATCCCGACCATCATTGGGAGCCATGTTGCCTCACCAAACCCCAAGCTCCTGTCTTGGAGTTCGTCCCTAAGTCCTTTGGTACGTACCTTCTTCAGTCTAGTCCCTAGAAAGTATGTCTAGCAGGTGTTGACTCATTTCTTGGATGGGGCTGATGTGTTGAAGCGGATATCTCATGCTTTGTGGCGTGCCCACCTGACATGGTTGCTTTACGACATTTGACCGTGATCTTGCCCGCCTCGCATTCATGACGCATCCCTTTGATGTGCTTCCTTTTATTGCTTTGTCATCCACACCCTTCAGACCTCTGTCTACCGCTGTAGGTTGGGAAATGAATATCCACACCTGTTCTGTTCACCTCAAATACCACACGGCTGAGCCTATATCATACTTCCTGCACGGTGGAGTCTCAGACCTGGTGTGGTAACTGCCAGCAGTGGATCAGATGGGTTCAATTGGATTGACCCACTTCTTTTTTTAATTCCTAGTTTAGGTCCCATGGTGCTTGTAGTGCATGGTAGGGTGCATTCTAATAGAATCTTACTGTCTGTCTACTGTCTGTGTGTGTAGTATTCACCCTCTGCTAATAAGGGTGCTCCCTTTTTGGTGTGTATGGGTTTGCTGCTGGTGGCTGTAGTATTTGTTGATTGAGTTGGATGTTTGTGTCTGTCTGTGTGCCCTTCCTTGCCTTCCTGACCCACCTCTCCTGCCCCTTGCTACCCTTGTTGGCTTTCATCACCATTCCCCTAGCCTCCCCTCTCAGCCCCTTGTTGTTATGGTCACTTGGGTGAAGTCTCTCAGGTAGTGTTACAAATAAAGGCCCCATTTCACTTCATTTACTATATCTTTACTTACCTCATCCTTTTCATTTGATTACCTTTTATAGATATTGTTCCATGCCTTTCTGGAACCTTCTAGTACATTCTCACATTAGTCTGTTACTCCCTCAGAGTTACCACTATCTCCACTAACTCCTCAGGCTTCCTGAGGCATCTACATGCTATTGACACATTGTGTATGTGTTGTATGCATCTCTTTGGTTATTCTCTTAGTCTATATAAACCCCTTGTATCTAGCCTTAGTCTCTAGCTTTTTATACACACATTGTCTCCCCTTCTTGAGCTTACCTTGCTTTCACTAAGTTAGATGCCTCCACCTTAGGAGGGATACAATGCCAAGTCTTAGTGCTTAGTGACCTTCACTTGATAACTGAGACCCCTTCCTTGCCTATTGTCCAAGTACCCTTCATTGCTGCCTGAGAGACTTTACCCAAGTGACCATAACAGGTAGCAACAAGGCTCCTGGACAATAGGCAAGGAAGGGGCTTTGGTTCTCAAGCAAGGGTTGCTAGTGCTGTCAAGCAAATAAGTGATTTGTGAGGCAATCATAAGTGTGCATGTGGGAAAATACCAGTGATGCATTGATCAAATACTGGTAAATCACTGATTGCAGTAACACTCAATCAGTCACTATATCTCAATATAATAAAAGTCTTCTAGAATGATTCTATTCATACAGAATCATACAGACTCATCCATTATATGAGATGACTGATCATTCACACCTTATCTATCTAATATAGAGAACAATAGGCATGAGGGATAAATGCCATTGTAACATGAGGCTCACATGGGTTGTCATGAATCATAATCTATTGTCTTACTCATTCTATTGTAACAGTATTATTAGAATACATGGATGTACAAAATGAGTAGATAAGAATGTTTGTAGTACACAAACAGTGTACAGTATATAAGATGAGCACTTACTGCTTCATCTTTCTAACTCAATCCACATCTTTAACTTGTCTCATTCCTGTTGAGCCTTAGCTCCTTGAATAACTCAATTACTAACAGCCTTGGTAAGTGTTAATACCACTTTCCAGTCCTAATGACTGTGCAGCTGCTCCTTTCTACAGGGGAAGCAAGATTGTATACAAGGCCAAGGAATTAAGGGAGAAATACATGGGTTTTATATATATACAAGAGAAACTAAGATGAGTAAGCAAAGGTAAAGGTATAATGCACAAACAACACATCAATAACACATAGACACATTGCAAGAAAGTCCAAGGAGATAATAGATGATGTGTGAATGTAGGAGAAGGATATGGAAGTGTGTAAATAACACATCAACAACATGTTAGCATGTTGTGTGAATGTCTGCAGACAAATGGGAACCCAGCCTCAATAGGTAACATGGTAGGACCAGGGGCAGAGGGGATTAGGTAAATAAAGAGATAGGGATGCATAGGTAAAGAAATGAAATGAAATGGGGCCATTATTCATAACACTTGCCCTGCCCCATCCCCCTTCTGTTTCCTCCTGACCCCTGCCATTGGCCCTCAATGTTATGGTCACTTGGGTAAAGTCTCTCAGGTAGCAACAAGCTCCTGGATAATAGACAAGGAAGGGACTTTGTTACAGTCAGTGTTACAGCTGAAGTATACACAAGCATGTACAAGGCTTAATAACACAATGGACAAGTTTGAGTAAGGTTCTAAGAGCAGAGGCAATACCAACTACTGCTAATACAAGAGGGTTTATATAGCTAAGAGAACAATAGAACATGAGGCAGGAGGATGAGTCAGAACAATAGAAAAGGTAATAATAGAATGTACAGCAATGTGTTATGGTCACTTGGGTAAAGTCTCTCAGGCAGCAACAAGGGCTCCTGGATGATAGGCAAGGAAGGGGTCTTGGTTCTCAAGCAAGGGTTGCACTAGGCTATGACTTGACATTGTATCCCTCCTGTAGCAGAGGCGTCTAACTTAGCAGTGACAAGGCAAGCTCAAGGAGGGGAGATGATGATTGTATACAAAGCTGAAGAGCTAAGGGAGAATACATGGGGTTTATATAGACAAGGGAAGGCTAAATATAGAAGGGGATGTGTCAGCAGAAAGGATGCATCA
>AYNK01000857.1:0-25162 GCA_000497225.1 Amanita jacksonii TRTC168611 | reverse complement strand
TTTGTACATCCTTGTATTCTAATAATACTGCTACAATAGAATGAGTAAGACAATAGATTATGATTCATGATGACTTATGTGAGCCTCATGTTACAATAGCATTTATCCCTCATGCCTATTGTTCTCTATATTAGATAGATAAGGTGTGAATGCTCAGTCATCTCATATAATAGATGAGTCAATATGATTCTGTCATGGATAGAATTGTTCTAGAACACTTCTATTATATTGAGATATAGTGATTGATTGAGTGTTACTGCGATCAGAGGTCTACCAGTATTCGATCAACGCATCGCTGGTATTTTCCCACGCTTATGATTGCATCTTTTTTTTTTTCTTTTTTTTTTTCCGAGTAACAGGGGTGTTATTTTGTAGACTACATGCCAGATACAAATTATGATCTATATTACTTGCTATGCTTAATTAAAAGGGGCCAAACGTAGGTGGTGGGCTGTCATTGTAAAGAGAGATAGAAAAGAAGAGGGCCTTCCATCCTCTCGTATGTCCGATTCAACTACTCTCCGTAAACCTCAATCATGGAGGATCATATGGGGCGTCTTCGAACGTGAAGGCAGTTGGGTTTGCCTTTAAGAAGTGGACTACTTTATCTAGACTATCACGGGATTTCAGAAAGGATTTGTGTAACAAATTTTGGTACTTAGCGCATGACACGAGCACGTGGGCTCGGGATTGAGTTTTCGACGCACAAGAGGGGCAGTCCGAGGGTTTGTCCTTGAAGAAGCGGAGACGATACTCTCCAGTGGGGGCGTGGTTCGACACCATTCGGCAGAAGCGGACTGATAATTGTAAGTCGTCCTCGAGTATACGTCGTATAGCTTTGCTATCGCGTCCTTTCATCGCAAACCACTGTTTGCTCGACAGAAAAGTAGTCTGTACATGCAACCGTAACAGGCTGAGCCCTATTTGAGGGCTTTGGCCCAGCCTACAGTTCTGTCAAGCCTGAGCATTTGAAAGCTGGAGGGGCTTTCAGGCTGAGCCAGGGTGGAACAACAGGCCAGCCATTATGTAGGGCAATAAAATTCCAAGGGAAGAGATGATAAATCATTAGTCTTTTAAGATCTATTCACTGCTGTCGATGCTAGGGGTCAAACAATCCTACTTAGGACATTCTCGCCAATGCAAGCTACAGATCAATGTAGTTAATACACCTTTTTCCCCGTCGTAAGCTGGAGATGAGCACTATGTTCGTCGTAAGGAAATTTTGAAAGTGGTATTTCGCGCCACAAGTCAGGCGTCAAAAACGCGTAAGTTTTTGTGATCTAGGCATGTATAAGCTGGCTCTCAGGTTATCCCGAGTAGTCCTCTACGCACTGCCGCAAATGTAGCCTTCAAAAAGTTCCCCATTGTGGCTGTCGAACCCTTAGATTGAGTGTAAACGTCTTCTACGCCGGCGAGCTGCAGCAGCCGTTTGGAAGCCGGCGCCGCGACAATTCCCGTTCCCCGTGGAGCAGGAATTAAGCGGCACATCACTGAACCAACCTTACCGCTTACTTTTGATGGAACAGTGTGAGGTTCACCAAGTGCCGCACCCCAATATCCTCTACGGACAGGAATAACGGAGAGTTTGGCAAGGATGATTGCACCACGTATCGCCGTAGCAACTTCCTTTGCACATTTAACGCCCAAACCGACATGGCCTTCGAAATCGCCAATTGCGACGAACGCTTTGAATCGGGTGCGTTGCCCCGCTCTCGTCTGCTTCTGCACAGGCATGATTTTCATAACTTCATCTTTGAGTTTTGGGAGGAAGAAATCAATGATTTGGTATTCCTTGACAGGAAGGGAAAAAAGGTAGATCTCTTCCATGGATTTGATTTTTCCATCCTTAACAAGGCGACCAAGCTTGGTGACGGGTATCCTAGCACAGCATTGTCATACAGTGGAACGGTGATACGAGCCGGTTTCCTCACCATTCCTTATCCTCATCTTTACGGCCTCCTCGCCTTGGGCCCCTCCGGCCTCTCCCCCTTTCTCCCCGGCCTCTACCAAATCCGCCACGACCTCTTGAAGAGTCAGCCATGGAATGATTAGCCTGTTATATGCTGCATCAACAAACATCATCCGGGAGGAGTGTGACCAATCCACCCAGTCTCGTCCCCTTTGGAAGAAACGAAGGCGTACGTTTGAAGCTCCTATGGCTCCATATGTACGCAGAAGGAGAAGAAAGGTACTCACGTATCGTATGCAACTTCTGTGGGTCAAGGTCCAACGTCCAACGTTTAGCGCAGGTAACAAGCCACAAGGCACGTGGTTTTCAAGTGCGTCAATTGTTATTTGTTTGTCTCACGCTCACAGTTTCTGTTTCGACACATCTACAATTATTCCGTAAAGTTGGAACTCTACGCCTTTGTCGCCAATCCCCATGTTTTCGAGAGACGAATCTAGTCCTTGCCCCACGTACGTATTCATACTGCAGTGATCTTCAACATGCTAACGACTACTTTTCTTAGCAACGGCCGTCAAACCGTTGGAGATGGGGCTGCCATTTTTAACGCCGATTCAAACATCCTAGCTGTCTGCCACCTTGAAGGTGCCAATAAGTTGTATTATTACTCTACTACTTTCTCTGGGGGACCTGGGGTGTGTTTCAACATCTTACCGCCTCGGTTTTGCGTGGCTGAACCATCGTTAGTGGCGTTTTTGACGTCCCCAAGGCGAAATGCCCTCCTGATGGAGGGTCGTCGAGCTGTGTGACAGGCAGCTTGACGTCCATTTCACCCCAATCACAGAATTCCTTCACTGCTTCACTTTCCCATATGACATGCAATCCATTGATTTTGTCAGCAAATCCTATTCTTTGGCAACAACCCACCTCCAGTTCAGGGACAACTAACCATTCTGATATCTTAACTCCGCCTCTTACTCCAGATAGCTACGATCATGGATGCTACGCAGACTCTTCCACGACAAGTACCGAACTCTCTAGCGACACGCTTGATTTCCTCTTGACGCTATTTCCAAGGCATGGCTTGTTAGCATTGCCCCATTCCAAGAGTATAACTATTTCAGCACCTCATCTGGGTGCCACTTTCGATGGCGTTATACTTGAGTTACCCGGAGAGTCGAGGATGCTGTACGTTGATGGAAAAAACTCGGAGTCAGTCAATTTGAGGGAAAGGTGAGTTGACCTCACTCCTTATGTCGCTGGTTGAGTAAACAACGTCCATTAACCAGTATTGTTGCTCTACTTGATCTTGCCGACGAGCGCCTTGGGTGTTCTGGGCTTGTCATTGTGTTGGAGAGTGCTTGTCCAAGTTTAGGGGCTCTCTTACATGCCCTCATGTATGTTGGAGGAGCGGTTGTTACAAGGCCACCATTCGAAGTCAATACTGCTTTTGTCCTAGTTGGCCTTGAGGTTTGACTTTGGGCATTTGGATGGCATTGTCAGTTCTGTATTAGTATTTTTGTGTCGTTAGACAGCTGCGCACCGTGGTAAATTTGAAGCAACTCAGATATTATCAGGTTGTCTACCTTATACAACACAGCATGCTTCTCATATTCCTTTTCTTCTTTTTTCCTTTCGTCTATCCTGGTGGCCTAAATAAAGGCAGCCCATGTTCACAATCGAATAATCGCCTGCAATATGGGACGTTCCAGTTTTGGGATCAGTGTAACTCGCAAACGTACTGCTCCGTAGACGGAATATGTACAGCCAAGGGGTGCAGGCGAGATGATTTTCCATTTGGTTACGCCCCAAACTCCAAGTCCATCCCCAATAAATGCCCAAGTGGCCAGTTCTGCCCTGACGAGGAGGATCAATGCCTTCCACTCCTTGCCGTCGGAAGCCCTTGTCAGCTTAACCGTGATGGTGAATTGGCAACATTTCTTTTAATGGCACGATGCTAACGATTTCCCTACTAACAAAGACCAATGCGAGGCTCCTCAAAACTTCTCAGAGTTGAGGGACCTGGCAGGACGCGGGCAAAACGTCAACGGAGCCGTTTGTCTCCTTAACATCTGCATGTAGGTCTCCATCCCTTGTTCCACTTACCCACGTTCATGTAATAGGTGGGCCAACGCAACATTGGGGTCCCAGTGCATTGTAGAGAACACACCCTACATTGCTTACGGCTTCAATGGCGAGTTCATTAATATAGTTTCACGGTAAGCACCTCCATGGTTGGTCGTGTACTTGTGTGAACTTCATATCCAGCGATAATTGTCGTATTGGGTCATATTGTGATGGTGTTCAAAAGATTTGCATTAATACCAAGGATTTGGGGATTGCGTGTGGTGCCGACAAAGAGTAAGTGCATTGGGCTTAGTACTATTTGCTGACTCGGAGAAGATGTCAGTCCTGGAACTGCCTCTCATCAGGCATCTGCGGTGAAAGTGCTGCAGCACCCCGCCACTTTCCAGTTTATGTGTACGTACTGGTCACAATGGGGATCTTTGGGGGTTAGTTCTATTTCCCTCTCATAGAGGCACCAGTTATTTACCTTCGCAAGGTATGTTTTGTACTCTGGTTGGACTTTTCGTCCTTCATAGGAAGCAACGAGATGAAGAGCGTGAAAAGCGTGTCCAATATTGGCGTGAGCAGGTGAATATTTTAATATCGAAGACTCCCTCTGGCTTATTGGATTTATAGAATGCCTTTCACCAAAATCTATTGCAAATGCGCGAAACGGCCCAAGCTTCCATACGATCACTGATTTTGAACACTAGCAGCACCCGCAGCACCATATACAGCAGAGATGGGGCCCTGTCCGAATCAAATGCGCCAATTCTCGTAAATTCGGCACCGAGGGGCTCAGGCTTAAGGCACTATCTAGCTGATGACGGCAGCTCGGAGTTCGAAGGTCCAGTCATGCAGCCCACCAGGATAAGCGGGTAACTTTGAAAAGTTTAAGTTATTTTCAGGGTCCATATGTAGTCACCCATACTATGTCGCTAGACTACAATGTTAACTACCCCTAAACTACAGATATAGAAAGTGAATTCTGCGTTCAGTATTCATTTATTTCCCACATTGGGGATCGTACGGGTGATACATTACGACACGGACGGAAAATTGGATGAGACTGGGACGACATGGGACAAGTTAATCATCGAAACCGCCCTCGAACAAATAATTTGCTGCAAGCTCTTCGTTCTTGTCACATGCGAAATAGGCTTCTACAACCTTGTAGCGAGGAAAACCCAGGGCTTCGAGCTATCGCACCATCAGTTATCTCATTCCCGCGATCAGGAGATAACGAAGACTCACACGTTCGATGGCAGCTCTTTCCTCCTCCGTTACGGAAATGACTTGATGACCACGAGGAACATCCTCTTCGTCGCCCTCAGGTGCGAGAAGTTGAAGTAGTACTTCAGGATTTTGCGCAAGCGCCTGCGCTAGACCAGGGTTCGAAGATGCGAGTTGCTGGATCAAAGGTTGTATTAGCGCGGGGTTCTGCTCAACTAGCTCGCGTAGTTGCTGAATTTGTGGATTATCTCGGAGAGCAGCAAGGTCAAGAGTACTTGCATTTGATTGCTGTTGTTGTTGTGGTTGCTGTTGCTGTTGTTGTTGTTGCTGTGCCAGCTACAGTGTGTAAGTAAGTATATCGACGTGCAGATTGGTATAGGAGCATGAAATGACCTGGAATAGGTTTTGATTAACTGGTGCGCCAGATGCAGGACCAGTACTTGATGGTGTAGCAGTATTGCTTGCTTGAGTCGTGTTCTCAACATCCAGGTGAGGCGGGATGCCCTTGTAAACATGATCAGTACAGGACGCACAAGGTTAAAATTTGACCAACAGTCATTAAATACTCGACAGCCCGATCCGGATTATTAAAACTTGCACGAAGCGCTCTTACAACTTGATCCCTTGGAAAACCCATCTCTTCTATATTTCTGATTGATGCCTGAAGAGCATCACCTGAGAGGAAGGAATTTGAACCGCCCAAAGTACGAGGAGTGTCAGTGATGGGAGCCTGAGTAGAAGCAGAAACCTCTGGGGTATTAGCTGCCTGGGCTGGGGGCGTATCCGTGGTTGGACTTGATGCTGGAGCGGCTGCGGGAGGGGGGGGAGTAGTCGCAGATTGTGTTGGCTTCGGCTATGAAGTGGGTAGGGAGAGAAGTTGAGAGCATTGCGCCTTACATACCTTGGTGACCATCAAGACTAGAAAATCCTTTTCTTTGATGCCGCATGACTCGATTGTCTTGTCGTCTGCTAGGATTTTGCCTGGAAGCGCATGAGAACTCGAGTAGAATGAAGATTAGATCGCATAGGATCGCACCTGAATAGATTATCTTCTGATGAGCAACGGGATGCATCTGGGCTTCCTGAATTTTTGACTTGATGGCAGAAATGGTGTCAGATGGCTCTGCATCAACCTTTTTGTAGTTTAGAAAGCGGGAAATGGATTAAAGCAGAGACCTACTTGGAATACTTTCTGCTGGGTTGTCTTGATTGTGATCTTCATCGTGAGCAAGGAGAACGCGTAATGTGGTGGCTGTGCCATGTGATTATGTGGTGTGACGCGTGACCTGACTTTTCCATGGATAGAGGCGATGAATACGTCCAGCGTCTTGCAGATTTTATTCGCGCCAACGAAGTCAGACTTGCCATCTCTCCTTTTTCACGCCAAAGGGCATCTCACTCGTGGCTTCCCTTTAGTTCTACAAGGGGGCCTGTCATACTTTCCATTGACTACTTTCACCTCCACTACCTTCTTCTCCGTCTCGAAGAGTTGGATCTGCCTGTAGGTCCTCTCGATGTTCGCCTCGATCTCCCCTCACATCCAATAAAATACCCTGACCTCACATCTCATCGTGATGCCTCTGAGGTCTCATCACTGGCTTCATTCACGTCTTCAATCTCGGCTCTTACCTCCCTCTCCTTTCCGGGTTATTGGTTGCGCAAGCGCAACCACAGTATGATCAGCCTCAACCTCAAATACATATTCAGTTGCTTTACCAAGTTACCAGCCATCCGCATCAAAGCATCGCCCAATTCCGTACCAGATTTACCTGGTAGCTCCGTCAACATAAATGCCCTGCCCCTCGATGTATTCAAGAATTTGCAAAGTCTGGAATGCATAAACATTGACCCGCGGACTCTTCTGGGCTGGGATAGGCTATCTGAAAGTTTGAGATCCTTAAAAATACGCTCAAGTTGTATTGACGATTTCTCCTCCATCTTTGTCGCAGTTCCCAACAGCGGTGCCCGGCGAGGTCGAGAGCTTAGTGGCCAGTATGTAGATCGAAATATGGCTATTGGGCAAGAAGATGGACTACAAGGTGGGGAGCGTTCGGAACAATCAACGTTACCAGAAAGTCCATCCTCGGATAGCTGGACTTGGTTGAGATACCTCTCTCTTAAAGAAAACTCCATCACATCATTCCCAACGAACATTTTCTCTTGTCTCGCATCCCTGACTCACTTGGACCTCGCCTCCAACCTCCTGATTTCAGTTCCCCCGGAATTGAAAACCTTGAATAATCTCATTTTCTTGGATCTCTCTGACAATATGATCGATACCGTCCTTGGAATTTATACAGAACTCGAACATATCGAAACGCTTATTCTATCCCAGAATCGACTGGAATCTATCTGTGGCCTTGAGCGCCTTCTAACCCTCGTGCGGGTGGACCTGCGCCATAATCAGATCCAGGAAAGTGCTGAAATAGGCAGGCTATCAGCTTTGCCCTACATAGCCGATGTATGGGTGGATGGCAATCCTCTCATGGAAAAAGAGGAGAACTATCGATTGCAATGTTTCGACTCTTTTTGGAGAGAAGGAAAAACAATCCATCTAGATGGCACTGCGCCTAATTTCTTTGAAAGAAGAGGGTTATCTGCCCGCGCGATAGAATATACGGCCGTTCATAAGACGCTGCTGGCTGTGCCATTAGTCATGGGGCAGCAGAATGAACTTACTTCATCCTCACCGTTGATTGAGCGTGCTCCACATTCAAATATGGTCTCCGATGGTTCAACAAAACCACGTAGGAAGGTGAAACGGGTAGTTCAATTAGACCACCAGGAGCAAACTGGTGGTTCAATATTCCTTGAGCCCTCCCTGGAAAATAGTTCCGAGCTGCATACGGAGATGCTACCAGAGATAGAGGAGGCGGACCTGTCGCGTCGGTTCGTGCGGCATGGCCGTTACCACACGGAAATCCGATTAAGAGAGGCGAACACAATGGGCGTTACGTATCGGGACGACACGCTCTTGGACCGCAGACAAGGCCCTCATGAGGGAGGCTTCACGATAGAGAGACTGGAAGGTGATAAACTAAGAACGAAAATAGATTCGTTGAGAAGGGACGTAGGTGATGGTTGGTTGAAGGTGTTCAGCGGCGAAATTTGAGGGTAAACACGATCCATATATAGGAGTGTTCAGGGTCCGTGTTCGTTTCGCTACACTTCATTGCGCCCTCATCTCCAATACCCCACTTCTCCCCCCCTCCGCTAGGCAAATCTACTAGCCTCTACGTCGTTCATTACTATAATAGCAACCATTCTCCAACCATGGGCGGTAATCTTTCAAAAGCATTTGGTTCGTCAATGATTATACACTACGAAAAGCATCCCAGCAAACCCATTGTCAGGCAAACTCTTTGGAAATAAAGAAATGCGCCTTCTAATGCTCGGCTTGGATGCTGCAGGAAAAACGAGTCAGTTTTTTTCCATCATGCCTCTCTTACTCTATGGTGATCTCAAAGTTGGCAGCTATCTTGTACAAGCTGAAGCTCAACCAATCCGTTACGACTATTCCAACTGGTCTGCATCCTATTGTATCTCGGTTTTCTGGATGATAATATTCTCCTACCGCTAGTTGGCTTCAACGTAGAAACTGTGACATACAAGAACGTCAAGTTCAATGTTTGGGACGTTGGCGGACAAGACAAGATTCGGCCTCTCTGGAGACACTACTACACTGGAACACAAGGGCTCGTCTTTGTGGTAGATAGTCAGGACCGTGAGCGAATTGACGAGGCCAAGCAAGAGCTCCACCGCATTCTCAGCGATAGGGAGATGAAGGAATGTTTGTTACTTGTCTTTGCGAACAAGCAGGACCTTCCCGGAGGTAGGTTTAGTTACTGCTATGGATTCAAATATCTAAGTTGTTTGTAGCTATGTCGCCTGCCGAGGTCACAGAGAAGCTCGGGCTACATCGTATGCGGGATAGATCGTGGTACGTCCATCCAAGGTAGGCTTTGCGCCCTGAAATTTGATTTACGCGTTAAACTGGAGTTAATGCGGCTCTAAGTTGTGCTACTACTGGAGAAGGCCTCTTCGAAGGGCTACAATGGTTGTCCCAGAATGTGAAGAAACGCCAACAGTGAGGTTCATAAAGTTTTGTCTTTAATCGCCACTTGCGTGCATAGTATAATTCTTGCTTTTCGAATACCCTTTTCATGCTCTGGCTGATTCTTATATCACTCATGGCTATTCACGAATCCCTGTAATGCGGATCAATGACTGTCTCCTAATCCTCGAATGTTTTCTTGTGTGCCCTGAGGCCTCATACGGCGTGCACGCGTGAAAACAGCTGGTAGGCAGATATGTTTGCGACTATTTACAGCGGCAGGCTACTCATCTTGCCATACACCGATGAATAGCAACGGAAATCATTGCGCCTTTGTGTTACTTGCTGAATTTCATATCTATGAAGGAGCGCAACTAAAATATCAATTTCCGCAACCGCTGGGCATAAATGAAGGGTTCGAACCTTGCAAATTCTTGCCCAGTTAGTTAAGATTGACTACAATGCAGGATGCTAGCTATGTCGATGCTTCCTGATGGCGCAGAAACACAATCGGATGACTGGACTATCTTCTTTTTGAATCAAACATCTTTCAATACTATCTCGCCCGTACTGGCTTTGGATAGCCTCGGAAGCGCCCCACAGGATTATCCGACCGAAGAACACGGCAGCGGAAACAGAGACGATAAGCAAGACTTGTTATGCGTACTCAATTTAGTGCGAACAAAAAAGGATAAAACACTGAACCGGTAAGTCTATGTAACTTACATCCAAAGGTAGCTCAGTAGAGAAAAGCGGTGCGAAAGTTCTTGCCTTGGCAATATGCACTCGTCACCCATATATACAAATATTCAAGGTTAGTGAATTAGTTGGAAGTTATCTTGCCAATTTGACGCGTGAAAGCCTTTCCTTCTATTGGCTCTGGATGATTACTTCTCGGACCCGTCCCAAGATTGCCTAGCACGCCTTTTTGATGCCTTGAACTCTATGGACCTTTCCTCAGCCCCAAGATTGACTCGATATGAAAAATTAGTCATGCGCTTTTCGGAACGAAAGGACATCTTCGCGGAAAAATCATCTCCCCCTACTATACGAGATGCACATCCATATCACACTTCTGGTATGTTTATCGTCTCATGTTGAATTTTACTTAATTCGCGAAGATGACCTACTTACTCGGAGAGAGAAGGAGAGTGAACATTTACAATACAAGAGACGAGAAATTTGTCAGGATATCGAATCGAGCGGCTCAGCAGATCAACCATTGATGTTGTTTGAGTCTTCATTCTCTCTGGGAGGTAGTGCCGTCTGGGTCGGAGATGAAGTGACTACGTCCCATGCTCGGGCAGACGCTGAAGGGAAAAAATCTGCGCCGATGGTCGAGCAGGAGACAATGCGTAAATCTTTCGATGCTTCATCATCGTCCTCACAACCACATGGGAAGGAATCAGGGCCACTGGCCGTAGCCTCGCACGGACTCCTTGACACCCATATTCGAACCGCCGTGGCCAAGGACACTCATTTCTATCACACGACTGTGGCCTATAGAGACCACCAGCTTCCCATCAAGGTACCATTATCAACATTTCCAGAAGAAGTTGGCGATGTACGTCTTGTTTACACTTTGACAGTGCCAGATGGTCATTTCCTGTTTCAAAGTATTCATTGATCAGTTTGATCAAAGTCTTCTCATCCTATCAATTCGTTACAGGACCCCAACATCCTCATTTACACACAAATGGTCCACAAACCCATCCAATAATTTTACTTTTTAACGCTCTGATAACCGGTAAACGTGTCATTTTCCTAGGGCACAAGAAGCCGGCAGGCGACGTGTCTAGTTTTGTTCTCGCAGCTTGTGCTCTAGCCTCTGGTTGTGGGGTAGTCTTGAGAGGATTCATTGATAGGGCATTCCCTTATGCCAACCTCGAGAATCGGGACGAGTGGGAAAATGTGTATGTACATCACCTTTGTCGGGCTTGGTCGTGACACTACGCCATAATCACCCCAGCCTACATTGCAGGCGTTACCAACCCGATTTTTGAATCGTCGCGCACATGGGACCTACTGTTTGATATCGGCACCGGGAATGTGACCGTTTCAAGGGACATCCATGCCCGATATCCAGTATCTAGCCTCCCATTCCTACAACCTCACACATTGCGCTCAGGAGCCTGGAAATCCGATTCTTCCATCAATAGCGAAGATGACAGTGCGCGTACATTGAAAGATGCTAAGATGGACGTCGTTGGCAAGCTTGATTATAGTACTGATAGGAATTTCATTGAAGATGTTTGTATCTCCGTCCTTCCTTACGTATCCTTTTTGACCACAAACAGATTCGCGCCGCCATAGAAGATCATTTTGGAGAAAATCTTGTCCGTATGAGGTTCACAGAATATGTCATGCGTTTTGTCCGTCTAGCTTCAAGATATGAGGAAGAATCGACCGGAACTACTAAAATCGGATACCCTACTTTAAACTTTATAGAACACAGTCCAGATCGACCCACGCAGCTTGGGAGTGGCATGTTTTTTAGTGACGAGGCATCTTGCCTGCGTGAGTTGAACGCTAATGCGCATCGAATTCAAGCTTGGAAAGCAACGAACAGCTACAGATATTGTGTGATCGTATGTATCCCGGCTCAATGTACCCCAAATCTGATTTTTCACCAGGACTTTGCAAGACAACAAGGCACAAGTGTCATTAGGAATATGGATGTCCTTCACCAAGTCCTCCGTCTAAAGAACAGTAAAAACTTATTAGATGCAGAAATATCTACTATTACGAAGGCATTGGCAGACAACGTCAAAGCCTATGAGCAAGTCATTGAGGTATGCTTGCTTTACTACTATCAATCACACCTTAAAATATTTGCCTAGTTTCTTGCGCACCTTGTTCCCTACGGCGGGGGTCTAATTCACTTAGGCTTCTGTCTATTTCACCAACGTGAGTCCATTCGCGAAGCAACAATGGAACTATTCAATCAGCTCCGCGCGTATCCTGTAAATATCTTGTTTGTGGGAGCGCTTCATTTACTGATGTCAACGTTCAGGTGGGGGTTCTGTTTTTACAAACGCTTAATCATTTTCAACGATATGCATTTGTGCGGCAAGCTCATGCTCGACAACAACAGCGCGATCAAAGACATCGGCAACAATACCCCGAACATCTCTAGGACGGACTTGATCAGAGGCACAATTTTGATGGGTTGAGAACATGTGGACCGCCAGATTAAGGCATGGATGAAACATAACAGTCAAGTTGATAACTGAGCGCAAGTGGACATCGGCGCCAGGTAACAGTAGTGGTAGATCCGAGAATCGGAATGGATTCTTGATCCCATATGAGACTCACGACGACAGGGATAAGCAAATGAGATTGTGGAAGGGCGGGCCGAGCGCGGCGTGCAAAGCCCGCGTGGGACTAAGGATTTCAAAAATGTGATGAGGCTAGAACCTACAATGCCTGAGTTGGGATCGATGTCAGAGGAGTGCCACAGAAAGTGAAGATAGGATGCGCAAGGGTTGAAAACAAGGCAGTAATGAGTACTACAACCGTTGTAGCAAGGAAGGCTGAGGCCGAGACACAAGATCGGATCGGAGTTGATCACGCTGTAAATACCGTACAACGAGCGCGTCCCAAGCTGTGTCAGGTCAAAACACTCATAATATGCTCCTTCGTTAGCCCCTTCCCTCTCCCTTCTTGTCCTACTTTATGCATACCTCCTCTCCTCCCTCTACCTTGTCCCACTAACCCTTATTTTTTCTCTTCCCCTTTCGTCCTTCATCTCTTCCTTGTCTTTTCTCGTACTATACCCCAATTTCGTAATGGCAAATAAACCGACGTCAGATAAAACTATTCAAGGCACCTTGCAGCGGGGCAAGGCTTGTTTGCGATGCAGGTGAATTTCTTTCTCGTTTCTATGGAAAATTCCCCTTTTTCACGCCTTCCCTCCAGAAAGCGCAAGATGGTGAGTCCTGCTCGCCTTGTCCCTCTATACCAACCCTTCTAATTGTCTGCATAGAGGTGCGATGGCTTGAAACCAGCTTGCCAGCAATGCATAAGATCCAAGAAAGGCGACGTGTGCGAGTATGATGATGGCAAAGGGAAGACTAGGACGCAGTTACTTCGTGAACATATTGCCAGGTTAGAACAGAGAATAAGGGAACTCGAGGATCCTGATTACGTATCGCCTGCCGTGACTCTTTATGATCCTCACGCCCATTCTCGATCCGGCTCTTCGTCGTCCTCCTTTGGATCCCCTGGTAGTGTGTATCTATCAGCTTCCCATTCACCTTTCCCGTCAGGTATGATCTACATTGTGTGCAGTATACCCATCGTTGAACGCTTTGTGACAGAGTCGCCTACTTCTCCTCATATATCATGGACTGGTCTGCAGGTTTGTTCAATCGTCATCAAGATGAGCGTTTAATGATGCGCTTGCAGAATCTTCCCTCTCCCTCATCATCACCACTTGTCCCGGAACTGGCAGCAAGTGGACTTAGAGTTAGTTCCCAGCCACCTATTGAGCTTGCCCAGATGCTGTGAGGATTTTAATTGCGACATCATCAAGGTTATCTGACCATCGTCATAGGATGGACATTTTCGGACCATATCGCCACCAGTGTGGATTAAGCATACATTTTGGGCAACTTCGGGACAGTTTGACGCGTCCCATGGCTGATCAAAGACACCCAGCACTCATAAATGCAATATATCTCTGGGCTTGCTTCGTTTCTCGACCAGAGCCTCTATGCCATCACGAAGAACACTATCTTAGCGAAGCTCTTAAAGAGATACCGCATGCGCTACGCGAGATTGACTACGCGGTAGACGTCATTCAGGCCTCATGTCTAGTGTCTTTGTACTTCTTCGCGAATGGGCGCTTCACGGAGGGTGGTTACCATGCTAGTGCAGCGGCATCTCTTGCCCTCCAAAATGGTCTTGGTGACAGGGACAGCCACTTGAACCATGTATATGCTTACGATGAAGCCGGGGATCCGTTTGAGCTAACGCCTTCCAAAAATGATGTCAACAAGGGAGAAAGAATCCTGACATTTTGGCAGGTTTATAATTTAGATCGATGCTGGTCCGTCGTGTTGCGTAGACCAGCCGTTATACCCGACGGCATCTATGCCATTACTTGCCCGTGGCCCCGACCTATTTCTGAGTATGAGTCGGTATGATTACTGCCCATAACAGGCACCGCGTCGATACTAACTCATACTTTGTAGGGTCGTATAGATGCACTTCCTCTCCCCACAATCGAGGCATTTCTTCGCGGAGACATAGACCCAAATGGTTTCTCTGTTCAAGCATTGCGTGTCAAAGCTTCCACCCTTTTCGCCTGTGCAAGCAATATTGCTATGAACTTCCACCTAAGTATGTCTTGACTTTTGACCCTTCGACGGTGAACTAAAGGCGCTTGACAAGGCACAAAGCTAGCTGACACTTTACATGACATCCAGATCCTTGAACACAGCGTTGCTCATTTTTTGTCTACTCTCATCAATCTGGAACAGTTGGACGCCATCTCGACGGAAGATAGGTATTCACTACTAGTCACGCATACCCTAGGACACACAGCAGTGGTGCAACTATATCGTTCCTTATCATCCGACGACTCAATGTCGTTTGATAAGTGCGCTCGCGCAACTCGAGCGTGCATCATGATCATCAAACAGCTTTCTGATCAGGATTTCAACTTCCTGGATCCTATTGTTGGGGTAAACCCTGTATCGCATCCGTCAATTTCTGCTCCTCATACCTTGCTTTAGCCGTGTTGGTCGATCATTGCAGAATTCATTATTCAAGAAATGGACTCCATGGAATCTTCGTGGCCATTCATGAGCACGAGCGACGTGCGGAATGATCTCGGCACCATCCTTTTTGCCATGACACGGTTGGTACCGAGGTTCCCTCTCGTCGGTTAGTCTGACACTGCTGCAAACTTCCTACCTCGCTTACTGCTCCCTAGCGCCCTCGATTGCCCAGCTGCGGAAACGCCTTTCTCAGCCATTGTTATCATGATTTTGGACCGACATGACGCAAGTTGCCTTCGCCAACTATGGACTTGGACTATTACATCTTTTTCGTGGCTTGGGAGGACACTTGGACTCAAACTATTATTAAGAATACCGGACTATTACCTCTCGCTCTATCTTAAGGCGGACTAGACCGTGGCAGATATTTAAATGTTTTAACCTTCATTCTACGGACAACCTTCTCCCCGGACTAACACATTGAACCTGGACTACTGCATTCAATAGTGTACCTTGTAGACTTGACCTTCTTTTGGATGCCTGTACTATTACATATCATAGATACTTAGCACTAATACTCAAAGTGTGATCTTTGGTTGGGATACAAGTCACATTGATAAGAGCAGAATTGAAAGTGAAGGAGAGCATTTTTGCCTGTACTAACTACTCAAACATGCCTGCCTCAAAGCTTTAAGGCCCGCAACTGTCCGGAGTCGGTGCGCGAACAAGGGCCCTCAAATTATTGTTATTGATGCCTTGTTTGTTCCTTTTGCCGAAGGACGTTCACCTGGGGAAGCCAGACGGACATCGACCTGGTATGAACAACAACACGAGAGGCATATCAACATCACCAAGGCCCGCAAATGTTGGTTGCGACTCTCAACGATCGCATGTTTTTGTACCTAGGCTAGGACAATCTGACTTCCAGCCACACCCTATTGCGCGAGGCTCGGATGACTCAACTCCTATACGCGACACCTCCAACGCAGGCTCAGAGAACAAAGGCATCACACAGGCGGGTTCTGATCCTTGGCTGCGCCGACAGGCACAATACCCAAGTACCTCAGGGCCTCGTCCTGGGGGAAACACGAACGCTACTACCCCGCCCAGAACATTAGGAACAGGCTCGGACACTAACATTAGGTGTCAACTAACGACACTATCCCCTATTCAACGCGATGTCCTCAAGTGTTGTATCGCCTATTTTATTGCGTCTCTTTTTACTTTCTGCCCCCGCCTATCGAGCCTTATGAGTGACTTGGTCTCGTACGGAAGTGATGCAGGAGGGCCAACGCCCAGTGGACATATGGTTGCAACAATGTACGTAGTTCTATACGATGTCTCAAGTCCATGAAAACCATGATGACCCGCAGCGCCGTCTATTATAACCCAGCGAAAACAGTGGGAGGGATGATCGAAGCAAATATTTTCTGCGCCCTCGGGTTGCTGTACTCGTCGGTTGTGTGCTTATCGTCAATGTCGCTTTTCTGGTGGCTCGAGCTTAAGCCAGGATGGGAATGGCTTGGCGACGTTGTTGCCATTGTATGGATTGGTATTAGCATGAGCGCGGTTGCTTGGACGAAGGCATGGATGGTAGCTTCAGTTCCGTTCAGCGAATTCCATAATAGGGGACTGACTTCTTCTGAACAGAATAGTCCTTCCTTCAACACAGGTATACAAATTTTGTTTGGAGGATGCTCGGAACTCAAGCCATATATAGCATGCAGCATGACTGCGATCATTGTTTTTATTGTGTGAGCCTCTTTTGGTTGAACTGGTGCAACTGGCCCATACTTCTCATCAGCCTTGTGAAAGAGGGTGGCATTGTCACCCTTCTCCAAGTTTCTACAATCGTCGTTTGCGGATCGGTCACCTCGAACCTGATATGCTTCCTCTTCTGGCCACGAACCGCGACTACTGTCCTTGAGAAAGATATTTCTCGGACTTTGGAATCCTTCTTGACAATGTTCGACCAGTTAACGGATATACTTTTATTAGAGAATGATTTCGATCCTGTTCACACAATGCAAGCGATGCCCCACAAAGCTATTAAGGACCACAAGGACAGCTTCATGACTTTAAACAAGAATCTAAATGAGGCAAGAAGCGAACAATCCCATAGCGTGTGGGCGGATTATGAGGCGGTCGTTGCGACTATGAATCGCCTTGCGCAGCACTTAAATGGTCTCACGAGTAGCACCAGTCTCCTTTACGATCACATGCAAGCAGGCGTTATCCGGGGTGAGAACAGGAGAAATGATGATGACATTTGTGAAGGAAAGCAAACTGCGACGAGGGCTTCAGCCATCTTCAAGGAACTAATGGAGGATCTAAGCCAACCCTTAAGGGCGCTGAAGGTAATCTATTAAGATGTATCACCTACATCGTGACCGTCATTACTCGAAGGTCTCTTGTCTAGGTGCTTTTCGGCACCTGCATGCGGTATCTGAGCGACTGAGTGTAGAGGGAAGCGAGGCAAGGCAAGTAAACTTTCGAGAATTTGCTGAACTAGTCGAAGCTTTCGAGAGGGCTTTGGTGGACTTTGGCAACACTTCGGAGCATACACTGTTGCGATTGTATAGAAATGTTGGATCTACATGCCAACCTTCCCACAATGACTCCGATTGTCACGGTCGATTTAGTCGGACACTACAATGGGAACAGAACGAAGCGCAGAAACAGGCCTCGATCATCCAGAGCTATGAAGTTATATCCCTTGTTTATTTGTATGCTTGTCTCGATTCTGCGCCGTCGTGTTTTACTGGTTAACGGCTTTCGCAGCTTCATCTTCACCCTTCAGGAGTTTTCCCGGGAATTGATTTTGTTAATTGAATGCGTTGAAAGGATATATGCCCAGGCTCGCCTAGGACATCGCCGTTGGTTACCCGTGCATGCCGGTGCAGTGTCGGTAAAAAGCATCTGCAAGATGAAATCCCCTAACAACGAAGGGCATCGAGCGAGCGTCAGGAGGAGCCCCTGTATGTTTTATGCCTGTATGTCACACAGGAGTTCTACTCAAGGTCCGAAGCACATCTAGTATCGATGAATCGCCGACACCGCCCAAGTTTTCCGAAAATACACCCCCACGCTCCAGACACGGTTCAGACACCTTCATGGAGCCAGCTTTCTAGGGTAGGGAAGCTGAAGAAGTTACTCTGGATCTTAGGCAAGAAGCTTGTCGAGCAACGTTCGAAGTATGCAATTAAGGCAGGGATGGCAACTGCATTCCTGGCTTCTCCAGCATATTTCAAAACCACGAGACCTTTGTTTGTCGAATACTGGGGTGACTGGGCTTTGATATCCGTAAGGGCTCGTTTACAAATCATTGTGGAAGTCTACTTACTACAAGCATGGAAGTGTTTCGTCGTTCTTTCACCCACAATTGGTGCTGTAGGTCATTTGTGTCATTGTTTTACGTCGCGATGACGGCGGATCTAGACCAATTACCTGGGTGTACACCGTATCATCGGAACTGTGTAAGCCCATATGTTATTTTTGGGCTGGCAATTTAACATGAAAGTAGGTTTGGAGCAACAGTAGCTGCGGCGGTTTTCAAAGTGTTTCCCAATAGCCCCATTTTTCTTTCACTGTTTGGGTTTGTCTTCTCCCTACCTTGTTTCCACTACGCCTTGGCTCGGCCGCAGTATGCGTCTGCCTCGCGATTTGTGCTTTTGACGTACAATCTGACTTGCCTATACTGGTAAGAGGCATTTTCTTGCATAAATTACGTTATATACTTCTGCTATTTAGCTATAATCAACGTAAAACAGAAGTCGACGTTGTTGACATTGCCTTCCGCCGTGCGTTCGCGGTGACTGTTGGGGTCCTGTGGGCGGCACTTATTTCTAGGCTTCTCTGGCCTGCTGAAGCTCGACGAGAGCTTAGCAAGTCACTGGGAGAGTTGAGTCCCTCTGTTGCCGATATAGTTGAGCTCTGACGAGAAACAAAGGTTTTGTTTGAATTTGGGCTGGCTATATACTCGCCTCGCGGCATCAAATTCCTTCGTATATACCCCTAGTTTCGAAAGGCAAGATAACGATCTCTCGTCGGGAAAGGATGCATCTACATCACCTGAAGGAACATTGAGGGAATCTATTAAAGAGTTCATGGCTATGTGCGTCCTGGACACCAAAGAAAGTTGCGGTTGTATCTTGATCATAGAGCTTCAGGGAGCTGCATCTGCAAGTCAAACTGATCGAGACTCAAGGATTGTTGGCTCAAGCCCGACATGAACCCCGCTTGAAAGGACCGTTTCCTGTGCAACTGTATTGCAATGTCTTATCTAGCTTACAGTCGATTCTAGATAAGCTTCACAGTATGCGTTGTGTCACGACACGAGAAGAATGGTATGTATTACTGGAGGACATAACGGTGATGATCTTGATACTTTATAGGTGCCCTGTAAGTGGGTCCAATTTACAACAAGCCTAAATTGAATTTGCCTTTGCAGCCAGTCATGTGGGACTTGATCATGCCAGTCACGAAGGAGAGACGCGAAATGGTTGGCAACATAATTCTTAGTTTATCTATCCTGGCCTCTGCATTCCATCTAAAATCGCCACTTCCGCCGTACCTGCCTCCTTGTGAAGACTCAAGGAGACGTTTGGTATGTTTCTCCACTTCACATGGAGAAGGGTCCTAAATGATGATTCGTAGGTCGATGCAATTCGCAACCTTGACATTGTCAGGAATACAGATGTCCGGGGCCCAAGGCAGCTTTTATTCTTTGCATATGCCTTGACAATGAAGGGTGTGACCGAGGAGCTAGAGAAACTGGGAAGGATGATGCAGAGTGCGTTTGGTGTCATTGGACAAGACCCGGAAGCGTTCGAAGCCATTTTCGCGTACCAAGAAAATATGGCATAGTATATCACCACGCAGTCCATGCTATTATATGTAGTGTTGGAAGGTGACCAGTGACCTCTGTGTATTATTCAGACTAATAGATACGCCAACGCTATTTATATGCTGAAAGCATTGTCCAAATCAAGTCAGGGTTGTCGGCTCCTGTGCAACGTGACATTCTTTGACCGCCATCGATTGTTGAACGTGGATCGTTGAGGCTTCATGAGTTCTTCTGATAACATGCAGACAGACGAGGCAAACGACTATGCTCAGGATGCCGATTCACAAACTCAGCAGCAGACGCAATCAACACAGCAAGCCTCGCAGCAAACCAATCCTTCCCTTGACTCCCATCTGTGGGGGTACCTTCAGCCTTGCAGCCCAGCTTTGACACGGATTGATTTTTGGAAAATACACCCTCGCTATACCATCGGAAGGAATACACAGACAAATCAGGTTGTACTTCCCGGCTTCAAAGTTAGTGAGTAGTGGCCCTCGGATGACCTCTGGGGCAAGCTAATTGGGTCCGAGGTAATAACCACTGCTTAATTACATGGGATGGGTCAGAAGGCATGGATTCGACTATTATGGTGCACGACTTGTCGAGCAATGGCACATTCGCATGTATCTATGTTCTCTAACACATGCTACTCCTCATGCGATTGTGGCAGATCAACGGCGTCAAAATATGCAAAAATAACTGGAGGATACTCCGCGAAGGGAATGAAATAGCCTTTGGAACTTCAGTACCTCAGCCGCAGAATGGTGGCCTCGAAGATTATCGTAAGCCAAGCTTCATATTGCCTCCTCGTTCTGAAACAACCTGGCTTAGGTTTTGTTTATCGGCACACGGCTGCTGGCTTGCCTGCTAGCGGTCTTTATGCCCACTATGATATAAGTACGGAATTGGGGAAGGGGTCCTTCGCTACAGTCAGGAAGGCAGTATCCCGCACGACTGGGGAGTGGTATGCGGTCAAAATGATCCAAGATAACAAAAAGGGTATTGGAGTGCGGAATACCTCGTTAGCACGAGAAATCACCATCATGGAGCGTTTGAAGCACCCTAATATTTGCGAACTTAAAGAGGTCTTCTTCCAAGATAATGGTGATATAAGTAAATTCTGGTTCCGTCTTCATAGAATGAAATTGATATTCTCATAATAGATCTTGTTCTGGAATTTGTGGAAGGAGGAGATCTTCTGGACTTTATTCTTCGCCACAACGGCGTTCGTCAGTGATAGACGCTCTAATATAAAGACGCGGTTTTCACTCCATTGCTAGCGGAGGCCGACGCCAGGCACATTACGTATCAAATGTGTGATGCTCTTTCTGTAAGTCATTAAAGATCGAAAGATGTCTGTACCGATTAATGAATTTTGAAGTATATACATGCACAAGGCATCACTCATCGTGACTTGAAACCCGAGGTATCCATGATTTCTTCCGTATTTGCAACGACTTACAAGCCCTGTCAGAATATTCTCTTAACAAATGCTATCCCTCCAATAGTTAAAGTCGCTGACTTTGGACTGGCTAAAATTGTTGATAGTCTGACTATGCTCCGAGTACGTTCGTCCCTCAGCCTGGTGATGGTTTATGACTGAGAGGAATATACACCTATGTTGTAGACTATGTGTGGAACACCCAGCTATCTCGCTCCTGAGGTCGTTAAACAGGAGAATCAAGAAGGCTATGATAACGCCGTTGATAGTTGGAGTGTGGGTGTGATCATCTTTTCTATGTATTTTTGGTCCATACTCGTCAGCGGATTGGGTGACTGATTCCGGACCTCTAGGCTTACGAATTCAAACCCGTTCATCGAGGATGAGAACCAACGTGATATCCGGACGCGCATCATTGAGCGCAAGATCGATTGGGGTGCTCTCATGAATGCTGGCGTGAGTTTGGATGCTCAAAGCTTCATTCGCAGCCTGCTGGAAGAAAATCCCCTTCGGCGCATGTCCTTAACAAATGCATTGAGACACCCTTGGCTGGCATCTCACCTTCCAATAAACAACACTCAATCGTACCATCCATCCACAACCTCCAGCTCTCCAGCTTTGGGTGACGTTGAAGATGTACGTTTTATGTTTACGCTCTTGCTGAAGGGTTCTGACAATATTCGGACAGTCAGCAGAAAACCGCCAGAGCCAGTTAGAGGCCCCCCGTACCCTCCCCCTTCAACGACGCAGCCGCCTCTTATCACAGGCTGCGGAGGAGGGAAGCGTATTGCCGGAACCTTCCCAAGAGATGATTGCACAGGCAGTTTTGCAGCAGGTGGCTCCAAAGCGAAAGGGTCAGAATAAACGATTGCGTTCAGAATTGACCCCATTGTCCGAAGAGCTTGTGGGAGGCCAGGCACGAAGCAGGGATGCTGTAGCAAACGTCCAGATGCATGATGACTCCGCGAGTCCAGGCGCGCCTGCAGAGCAGCCAGTGGCCCTTGGGATTAGGCCAGAACATGACATAAAGAACGAGGTTTATGTTCAATCGCTCCAAAAGGATGACGGCGAGGAGGGGCGATATTCCAGGCGAGGTACTAAAGCGCGTCGTAACCACTAGATTCAGAAGAAATTTATCCATCCATCCCTTGCCATTCGCGCGCACGATGAGTAATTTGATTACCTAAGAAATGTACAGCTTATAACTTCATGGGCAAATGAGATTAGTATCCAACAATATATGGAGGTCAACATCATCTTTCCCCCATGATAACGCCTCGCTGGTGACCCACTCTATCAAATTTCTTATTAACAATTGACTGATCCTACCCTTCTGGGTGGTGTAACTATCCTTAATGAGGCCCATCGAGCATCCATGAGTGATAAACTCAGCACCCATTTTGATGGATGTATAAACAAACTGTTTTACTCTCATGCACTAAGTACCAATTTCGCCGACTCACTGCTCAAGTGAAAAACCCCTTGTTATTCAGAAAGAATAAAAAAGCATGATAAATATTGCTTCTGTAACCTCCTGTAGGTTGGTGGTGAGATGATGCAGTAGAATAATCAGATGGTATACCTCATTGTCCCCCTATTGTTTACTATAACCAATGCTTGTATGTAGATAGGGCTCGGGAATCCTATTCTATTGAACACACACATTACCAACTTGACTGAATTCAAATCTCCTAGTGTTGACTCAACTAACCACTCACATATTGCTGAGTTATCACTTTTTTTTCTTGACTCAATCAAGAAAACTAAAAACAAGCTGGGACTGATCACCCTGGTGAGTGACAAATAAAAACAGTTAGCTAACAAGAGAAATGCACAGTATACTGAAAACAAAGAAATCACCTAAGAGTGTGACAATAGGTGGCCAGGCCCTCACCAAAGAGATTGGAAAATCTGAGGAGAAGTGTGAAGGGAAATACTGGACCTATGGAACAGTGCAAGGTATGATGTTTTTGGAAGCAGAGGGTGTGACAACACCAGTAGGTGCCCCAAGCAGTTTGAGGGGGATGGAACAAGGGGACCCTGAGATGCCATACAAGTTCATCAGGAAAATGTGCAGCTCCTTTTGCATCCTTTTGCAACATGGCCTTTTCCTTCTTTTTCCTCCTTTTTCTGCTTTTATCTCTTTTTTTGTCCTTAATTGTGGAAAAAGTGGGAAAAGGTTTACAAACAGTTACAAAAGCAGAAAAAGCCACACCCTCTATCTGTCAAGCAAACAGTGATTTGTGAGGAAATCATAAGTGTGGGAGAATACCTGTGATGTGTTGATCAAATACTGGTAGATCACTGATTGCAGTAACACTCAATCAATCACTGTATCTCAATATAATAATGGTCTTCTAGAATGATTTCTATTCATACAGGATCATACTGACTCATCCATTATATGAGATAACTGATCATTCACACCTTATCTGATACAGTTTATGATCAACTGAGTTAATGTTACAAGTCTAGAGGACTTGTTATTAATCAGTCTCTCAAAGGTATTCACAGTTTGACTGTAAATTCTAAGCTGAGGCTTAAAGTGCATTTCCAGTAGTTTAAATACAAAGGAAGGTAAGTCCCCAGATACCAGGATGCATAAGTGATGGTATCACTATGGTGTCATATGGCATAATAGGATGAGTAAGTGAATGAGTAATCATAAGTAAGAAAGAATGTGTCAATGGACAAAGATAAGTCCAAAAGATAGTAAGCATAATGTAGTAAGAGAGAAAAGTGTTCAACTGTAACATTATCTATCTAATATAGAGAACAATAGGCATGAGGGATAAATGCCATTGTAACATGAGGCTCACATGAGTCATCATGAACACTGAATGACTCAGATACTCTATTATCTTACTCATTCTATTGCAGCAGTATTATTAGAATACAAGGATGTACATAATGAGTAGATAAGAATGTTTGTAGTGCACAAACAGTGCACAGTATATAAGATGAGCACTTACTGCTTCATCTTTCTAACCCAATGCACATCTTTGACTTGTCTCATTCCTGTTGAGCCCTAGCTCCTTGAATAACTTGATCTACAACAGCCTTGGTGATATGGTTTATGATCAACTGAGTTAATGAGACAAGTCTGGAGACTTGTTATTAATCAGTCTCTCAAGAGTATGCACAGTTTGACTGTAAAATTTAAGCTGACACTTAGAGTATATTCCAGTAGTTTATGTAGTAAGGAAGAGAAGTCCCCTGACAGTGGGATGTGTAATCTACAAGTCCCCAGATACCAGGATGCATAAGCTATGGTATCATAATGCATAATAAGTGAATAAGCATATAGTCATAAAGAATGTGTAATCAGACAAGAGATAGTCTGAAGTAAAGGTAAGCATAATATAGTAAGAGTGGAAAAAGTGGTCAATTGTAACACTTGGTAAGTGTTAACACCACTTGCCAGACCTAATGACTGCACAGCTGCTCCTTACAGGAACATGCTAGAAGGATATAGAAGGGTCTGGAATAAAGGAGAAACTTATCTATAATAGGAAAGGTAATGGAACTAGAAGCAATGTAAGTAAAAGGTAGAGGAATATAGACAAGGAAATGAAATGGGGCCATTATTCATAACACACAGTTTGACTGTTAAATCTAAGCTGACACTTAGTGTTATGGTCACTTGGGTAAAGTCTCTCAGGCAGCAACAAGGGCTCCTGGACAATAGGCAAGGAAGGGGTCTCAGTTCTCAAGCAAGGGTTGCACTAGGCTATGACTTGACATTGTATCCCTCCTAAGGCGGAGGCATCTAACTTAGCAGTGACAAGGCAAGCTCAAGGAGGGGAGATGATGATTGTATACAAAGCTGGAGAACTAAGGGAGAATACATGGGGTTTATATAGACAAGGGAAGGCTAAATATAGAAGGGGAC
>AYNK01003271.1:0-30423 GCA_000497225.1 Amanita jacksonii TRTC168611 | reverse complement strand
CTGGTTCTTTCAAGATTGCTGAGTCAGCTGACCAATCCATTCCCACCTGCCTCCACACATTCTCACAATTGGACTAATATAGGTAAGTCAAAAAAGTAACTTTAAGTATGAAAAGTACTGATACGGTTTATGATTCACTGAGTTAATGTTACAAGCTGAGAGGCTTGTTATTAATCAGTTCCTCAAAGTATACACAGTTTGACTGTTAATACTAAGCTGACACTTAGCAGTTTATTCCAGTAGTATTTATACATAAGAAAGAAGTCCCCTGACAGTGGGACACATAATCTACAAGTCCCCAGATACCAGGATGTGTAAGCTATGGCGCAATACTGATATCATATGGTATCATAAGGTTGGTAAGCATATGTAAAAGGAATGTGTAATTGGACAAGAGATAGTCTGAGGAAAGAGTAAGCATAAAGTAGTAAGAAGGGAAAAAGAGTGTTCAACTGTAACAAGTACATAAGCCAAAATAGAATTTTCCTGATGCAGCTTCAGTGCACATATGCTCTAGCATATGGAGCATTCACAACACAAGGCTGAACATCACCTGGAGAATGATATGGTGCCCTGGCCATGCTGGGATATGGGGGAATGAAATAGTGGATGCCCTTGCAGATGCAGGCAAATGAGATGGGGATACAAATGTCATGACCAACAGTGGATGCATATTGAATCTCATTGTCAAATGGAACAATGAGATGAAAACCCAGAAGCAAAGCAGCTCACTACTGTTGAGCAAACAGTAGTTTGCAATGCAATCATAAGTGTGGGAAAATACCAGTGATGCATTGATCAAATACTGGTAGATCACTGATTGCAGTAACACTCAATCAATCACTATATCTCAATATAATAAATGTCTTCTAGAATGATTCTATTCATACAGAATCATACTGACTGATCATTCACACCTTATCTATCTAATATAGAGAACAATAGGCATGAGGGATAAATGCCATTGTAACATGAGGCTCACATGAGTTGTCATGAATCATAATCTGAGCCATTTAATACACTTAATGACTCAGATACTCTATTGTGTAGAGCGTGGACAACCTAGATGGTAGACGCTCAGACGAGTTTATTCGTACTTTAACGAGTAACACAGTACCTAGATGGTAGATGCTAAGGTACTGTTAGAGTTTGTATACAAGATGCGATATGATTGTCTCACCTCAGATGAGTTTATTCGTACTGAGGTGAGATGTATTCTAGCGTAGGTATTTATTGTATCTGTAGTACTTACGTCTGCGGAGATTGCAAGAATACAATGACAATGTAATAACAGGAACCAGAAGCGGGAACACCGGGCATTAAGCCCAGTTATTAGAATAATGCGCAGGAATAAGTGGGTGCGTCGAACACTCAACGCGGAAGCATAGACGCGGGAGCATATTGTTGGTAGAATTGTTCAACATATTGTTATGGTCACTTGGGTAATGTCTCTCAGGCAGCAACAAAAGCTCCTGGACAATAGGCAAGGAAGGGGTCTTGGTTCTCAAGTGAGGGTTGCACTAGGCTGTGACTTGATGTTGTATCCCTCCTGTAGCAGAGGTGTCTAACTCAGCAGTGACAAGGCCAGCTCAAGGAGGGGAGACAATGATTGTATACAAAGCTGGGGAACTAAGGGAGAATACAGGAGGGTTTATATAGACAGAGGAAGGCTAAATATGGAAGGGGATGCGTCAGCAGAAAGGATTGCATCAGCTGTCCCAATATGGAAGGAGATGTGTCAGCGCAATAGAAAGGACACATCATCATACTAGACAAGTCCATGAAGTCTGAGGACTTAAGGAGAATGTCTGTGAATGTTCCAGAAGGGTGTAGAACATTCCATAAAGTGCCATAAAAGGAAATCTAATGAAATGAGAAGGGATAAGTAAAGTAAAGTAAGGGAATGCATAGGAAAAAGTAAATGGGGCCTATAGTTCGTAACACAGCTGCTCCTTTCTACAACTACTGCCACTATGAATAAAGGGCATATGAATTAAAGCATCTATCAAGGGCACTGACAGCAAAATGATTTGTCACATGGCAGAAGATGATCTCCAAGTAATGGTATGTGATATGGTTTATGGTTCTCTGAGTTAATGTTACAAGTCTGATAGACTTGTTATTAATCAGATCCTCAATAGTATACACAGTTTGACTGTAAATACTAAGCTGGAGCTTAGCCTGTATTTCCAGTAGTACTTATACATGAAAAGGAAGTCCCCAGACAGTGGGACATGTAATTTACAAGTCCCCTGATACCAGGATGTGTATGCAATGGTATCACTATAATGTCATATAGCATAATTGGATGAGTAAGTAAATGAGTAAGCATGAGGTAAAAAGAATGTGTCAACAGACAAAGGTAAGTCCAAAATAAAGGTAAGCATAATGAAGTAAGTGGAAAAGCAGTCAACTGTAACAGTATGAATGAATCGGATGATCATGAATCATGCTCCTATAGGAGAATATTGGAGAAGGTTCTTTCCAGACAAACCCACAGACTGCTCCTTCTGTGCATCAAAGACTCAACCTTGGGTGCACATCCTCATTTCATGCACTAAGTACCTCAACCATGTTCATAAATTGTTGTTTCTCAAATCTCATAATAGTTTAGATATGGCACTCAATTTTCTGAAAAGAAACCCCACAGCATTCACCTTTGAAGATGCTCCCTACAATCCCCCCTAGAGGTGGACAGAGAAATGTTGAAATTACTACAAGAGGGTGGGAGGAGAACTGTTCTCCTTTTCTTCCATTGCCTTCCTCTCTCTCTATACAATATGTACAAGGTAAAAATAGGATGGCAAGTGTGAGTATGAAATGAAAGTGGCAGGGTCGGTAGATGCCAGAAAAGGAAAAGCGCTGGAAAATAGAAATGATATTTACATAATTCCAACATTTCTGTTCCATGTTCCAGTAAAGCTCCGCAAAGCTCACTAGGTACTCAGCATGTATCACGCATTAGCTCACGAAATAAACCCTGCTATCCAAAAAAAAAAAAAAAACAAACAGAAGTTATAGTAGTGACGCAGGGTGCTTGCAAACACAACACGACCAAACAATCCGACGTTGCCTCACACTCTTCCACAAAAGAGAAGCGAATTGGCGCCAACGTCCTTTCTCGAGAGTCTGAGCAGATTCGGTCCAAACGTTACTAGGCACCAACACAGCCGAGACGAACGTTACCAACCCGATACATACCCTTCTCGGACAGCGTGGCGAGCTCGTCGCCACGCGGCTATCCCAGTCCTGGATTGATATCAAATCCTGACAACGACCGGAACTAGTACCTACAGCATACTTTTCTACACCTAAGACAAGATCATATTCATACCCCTACTTACCGATTGCCTACTTGCCCAAGCGTATTCATCCCCATAACAATGTGTAACCAAGGAAATACATGATGATTGAACGCTACACAAGTTGTATATAATAATTCTGATTCAACAGATATGGTTTCCCATCCTTTGACAGATGAAAATAATTTCCAGTGCTCTCCTATTGTACTTCCTTGCGGCTGGTTCGCATGGTAAAAATCCTGAGCCACGTACATGCGTGAGTAGCTTCTCATTCCCAAACTTTGAAGACGGGATTTATCCATCTTACAGGATGTGTTAAACGGGGCTAGCAACTGCAATGCCAACTTGTTGCGCAGACGTGACTGTACTGTTTATGGCCCTAACAATGAGGACGGTGTATGTGGTAAGTGAAATTCGCAATTAACATGATTCCTATTCCACGTTTCCCTCTCTCTATCAGGGTATATCACTTACCAAGGGGTGGCACGCCCTCACGCACATCATGCATATGGTATTAAGAAGCGTGCTGACCCCGGAGGGCGCAACAACCAACCGCAGACGGGGCGTCAATCAGAGGGAAACATAAGTAACCGGCTCATCGCTGCACATCAAGATGCAGCCAACATGCAAGACCAATATATCCGCGAACTGCAGGAACACATTCACGAACTGCAGCAAATGTCACCCAACGAGCGGAAGAAGCACATCAAGAAATTGACTCAAGACATTGCTACTGTGGAGAGATATGTCCGCCAGCTGCAGCAGGGTGTCAACCGATTGCAGAACTCCGGGAGTCCCCAGGCGGTTTCATATGTCAACAGATTGAACGGAAACATCAGCAAACTGCAGCAATGCATCAATGATATGCGGGAATTGCTACCTAACTCTAATCCCGATCCCATCCAACACAGCCAGCAGGGCCCATCCACCTAGGGCCAGGGAGAATTCAGATTGTTGGGGTTGTAGGCAAAGAAAAAGTGAAGATATGGCGAGCATCGTGGAGGTTCACTCAGATGGAGGGGGCGAGACGGACCAGGATACTTTCCCCCTTGTTGTCCTCCCTCTTTTATTCACGTTCTTTGTCTTACTCTAGCCATGTGATACTGTACTCTCTCTCTTGGCATCACGCCGAGGTACCCTATCCTAACACAATTATTAGATTACCACTTACCACCTGCTGCTCAGTAAATGGGATTGATATTCAGTGCCACTTGATCGTACCTACGGCGCACTTTCAACACGTCACCGCCAGCGGATGTCGGCATAGACATCGGAATTTCAGAAGTAGCCAACTCGCTATAGCCCGTAGGCTAACTGTGCATCGTGCAGCCTACAAACGGCGAAAACCGAACTGAACTTTCGTATGATTCTTGGCACAAATAGAGCCCAAGCCAATCGAGAGCAATGTAAGCCTGATGGCTGAATACGAGGATGAGTGCTTCGCGTGGTTGTCCATAGATGATAATTGGGGTATCAATGAGGTGGTATTGTAACAACGAGAATTTGAGGTGGCCAGTGTTTTAACTTGACATGCTTGACAGCCAGTCAGTGTTTGTTACGGAACATGCCATTTCAGGACTATTTGTTTGCGATACAGCCCATGAGCGCATGGGCGCTCCCAGGCAGCTTCTGTTCTCTCTGACCAATCTCAACGCATCACGCTTGTCCCGTTCGCTACCAACGACTCATTATGCCCTTTTCAAAGTGGGCGAACGATTGCATATTCAGGCTTTGCAACTTCCGCGACACTGGGGACAGTATCAGTGTTTCCGACGATCGACTGGAGACCCACATTGCATCTATCCATATGCTTGAAGGGTCAACGAATTTCAAGATCGAGAATTCTATTCTGACAAATGCCCAAGGAAATGTCACGATCTATAAATTTGATATTGGTAAGCACAAACCGTGTTATCTCAGAACCTATGCTCATGTATCGGCTAGGAGCTGCACCCGGCGAGGATTTCAAGTCCCTGGTAAGTAGGCCTCATAACTTTTAAAATTATAATTTAACACTATGTACGTAGCTCGCACAGCACGTGGCTGGGCTTATTAACGTACGCGACCTAGACGAGAAGATAAGGAAACACCACCTAGTACGCGCTTCTCTGTTTAATCCTGTCCCATGTTAAGTCCCTATCTACAGAGTCAATCAATTAGGGATCTCCCACGCGTGAATGCCGCGTACGATGACTATACTTCAAGCAACCTGCGGCGCGTCGTATGCTTCGAGGGCACGAGGCAAGCCCTGTTGACAGAGATTGGACAATGGCTTCCAAGCTTGGACGGGCCTCGAGGATACCTTCTCTTTGGTATTGCCGGGGTCGGAAAATCTACTGTTGCTCAGACAGTTGCAGAAAGAGCAGACAATATGCGTCTCCTTGGTGCATCCTTCTTTTTCTCAAGGGATGAAGCTTCACGCAGAAATGCGGAGAAGTTTTTCACAACGATAGCATTCCAACTCTGTGCCTATGATAAACAATTTGCTAAAGCCATTGGAGCTGTCTTAATTGAGGATAAAGGAGCTTCAGCGACGTCAAAAAATCCTCAAGAGCAGCTAACAGCTCTCATATTGGAACCACTCCGAGACATCGCCAAGTCTCGGTTACTACCAGTTGTCATTGTTGTTGATGCACTCGATGAATGTGATGACCAGGATGCCCTCACCGTTCTCAGAGCCCTTAATCGGCTTGTGTGGGAACTACCTTGTTTTAAGGTTATGATGACGACCCGCCCTCAAGTACACTTTCCGCGTATTCTCAATGAAAACAAAGTATTTCGCCTCCAAGATGTTGAAGAGAAAATTGTCGATAACGATATTCGATTGTACTTGAGGCATAGCCTTACTTGGCCGCAAGTTTCAGCATGCATGCCACATCTTTCGGCGAGGTGGGACGTCACAGATGAAGATATAGAAACGCTTGTCCATGCCGCTGGTAGGCTCTTCATCATGGCGTCGACTACGGTCCGCTTCGTTCTAGACATGACGGCCTGTGATCCGCAAGCGCAAATGGAAGAACTAAAAACTGATGGGAGAGTTTCTCTCAATGGCTTAGAACGTTTCTATACTATAATCCTCCGGCGCACTGTACCACCTAATGAACCCTCAAAAGCACGGCGCTTCAATGTCGTCGTCGGTACGATCCTGGTCATTCAGGTGCCACTTCCAATCAAGATATTAGAACATTTGACCGACATTTACTCGACGAGGGCTATAAACGCCGTCCTGGCCAACTTGCAATCTGTCATCATGGTGAAAGAAGATACACCACGAATTTACCATAAATCGTTTGTTGATTTTCTCGTTGACCCGCAACATTGTGCAAAAGACCTTTTAATTGACTTAAAGGCACATCATACGAGAGTCGCAATCTGCTGCTTCCGGATAATGAAGAAGTCCTTGAAGCAAAATATATTGGATCTCGGGACACCTGCTCGTTTCATGGAAAATGAGGATTTGTTTGCCGCTGGGGAGATATCCGCCAAAGAACTAGAAGAGAAGATTCCAGGCATACTTCGGTATGCATGTACTTACTGGGCCAATCACATCGAGGGCGCGGATGCGGAAGATGCACCACTCGTACAGGAAGTGGATACTTTTGTGACGGAGCATCTATTGCATTGGCTGGAAGTTCTAAGTTTAATCGGTCAATTGGATGTGGCTTACCCTGCTGTTCGCGTCATTTCAAAGTTTATGGTAAGTCTTATTTGCGGCGTTTCCTAAATATGAAGTTGATATAGTGCATAGAAGTCGACTTCGACCTTGCGTGGAATCGTTAATGATGCGTTGCGTTTCATTTCAATATCCTTTGCGCAGATTCGGCTATCAGCCCTTCATACGTATTATTCTGCTCTCCCCTTCACACCGACCGATAGTCCGCTACGTAAAAGCTATTCTAAAGACATGGCAAATGGTTTGTTTCAACTCGAAGGAATCCCGCCACACTGGGCTGCTGAGATAGTTCATTTCTATGCGATATCCCACATTGCGTTCTCGGGCGACAGCTCGAAATTTGCGTCGAGCTCCGGCGATCAACCCGGAATGCAGATATGGGATGCAGAAACCGGCATGCTCCTTCGGACATATGAAGGTGAAACCTCAGCGATCGCAGACGACTTCTCCGTTGCGTCCACATCGCAGGATCGTGACGTGGCATTGTGGATTGTGGCAACGAATGAGTCTGTTGCCACTTTTACACAATCACAGAGGGTTGTCGAATTAGCGCTGTCATTTGACGGGTCCAGACTTGCGGCGGGTTTGTCCAATGGCACGGTTAGCCTATGGCACTCAGAGAAGGGCGAATTGATAACTAGTATTGGGGGCTACGCGAACGGTAATCAACTACAATTTGCGCCAGGAGGTCACATACTTGCGTTCATATGTGATGACGGGACAATACGATTATGGAACGGAGACAATGGGGGCTTGGTTGCTGGGATGGATTACGAGTCGAAGAAGCACGTCAAATTTGTCTTCTCACGCGATGGGTCTCGACTTGCTTCCTTGCCGAAGGAAGATGAGGCAGACAGCCTCTATGAGAACTATGGATACCATCTGACGTTGTGGGATGGGAAGACGGGAAGCTTCGTCGGCGTCGCAAGGAATGTCGGTGAACAGCTAGCAATCTCCGAAAATGGATCGTTGATTGCAACTGGAGGTTGGGAAGCGCAATTGTGGAGCGGGGATCCTCTCTCACTTGTCGACACGGTCGATGTTGTAGGGGTCGACTGCCTAGCATTCTCACGTGATATCCTTGCCATTGGGACATTCGACCGTTTCGAACTTTATGACATCAACACCCGCACAGTGATTGCAGAGGTTCAACGCTCCACCCCCAGCTTGGCATTGTCGCCTGACTGCAACCGCCTTGTCACCGGAGGCTTTGACAATGTGCTATTTGATGTGCCCCTCCTCAAGACGCCATACAATGAACAATACCGTAACCTTGTCACTGCATTGGCCTTCTCACCCGACTCCTCCAGACTTGCCTCTGGTTTCAAGGACGGAACCGTCACACTATGGGACACAGCTCGAACTGATAGTCTAGTCGCTATCTATAGGATTCATTCAGATGAAGTCTCCGCGCTGGCATTCTCACCCGATGGCGAGCGATTTGCTTCCAGTTCAGAAGATAGGACTGTTATGGTTCGGGATGATAAAGCAGCAATGAATAGGCTTGAACATTCATATTTATTCGGAGATTATCCCACATCAATGGCATTTTCCTGTGACTTGCTCGTTGTTGGGACAGTTCGGACCATCGCCCTGTTTGACAGCGAGTCACTTGCCTTCATTGACACGCTTGAAGGTGGTGTGCAGCGCCTGGTGTTCAACTCCGATGGCTCCCTTCTCGCCTCAGCATTTAGCCATGAAATCAAAATATGGAGCGTGGCAAACCGTACCGTGGTTGCCACCTTCAGCGCTAAATCAGCCGTCTACAGGTTAATGTTCTCGCCCAACGGTTCCCAACTTGCTTCCCAGTCAACATGGAAATACGGTGATTTCGAATTCTTTGACATCGCCAACAGGTGCGCCTTCGAATTTACTGGATCTGAAGATCTTTTCTGGGTCCCTAACCTCCTGAACGGCGCCCTCATCTCATGGAAATATGATCCTGTTCGTAGGGACCGTCTGATAGGACGATTCCCCGGATGTCCGGACTGGATTGGGGTGTTCTGGATACCGGAAGACATCTGGTCGTTTGAAGTTGGTTCATCCATACTTGCTTTAGGCTGCAAAAATGGACGAATTCTCTTCGTACGGTTTCCGACCACTAATATTAATTGAATGTGTTCAACGCAATGTATTTATATAACTTTCTATAGTTGCGAGCCGCGTATAGTACTAGTGTCGTTTTTTCTTTCAGAAATGCACTCCATTTCCAATGTTCATGTCATGCATCAATAAGGCCGACAAAAATTCAAAGCTGCTTCTCAAGATCTCAACCCAGTAAAGGGAAGCAGAAATTGCGGGATCGAAAGGGCGCCGAAGCCCATTTTACGGACGCCTCAGTACAGACACTCAATTACTCCCACTCACCACTATCACTATGGAGGTTGCACTTCATACCCACAAATCAATTATAAACCTCAGTCCTTACATTGTCTGAGTAACATCAACGCTAAGCTCATGGAAGGTGGACGTGTGACAGTGACGTGACTGCGACGCGTACGCCCTTTCTCACTTCCTCCACTGCCAACACGATGATAATCACAAAGACAGCGACTCTGGCTCCCGGAAGTCTCAAATCATACTACCAGGCAAAAATAGAAGCCTCTGAAATCCTCATCAATCAAAAAACCCAAAACCTCCGACGTCTAGAGGCTCAACGGAACACCCTGAATGCTCGAGGTGCGTCAATGGTTTTTTTTTATTTTGTGGATATTTCGCTAAATGTCGTATATATAGTGAGATTACTGAGAGAGGAACTGCAACTACTGCACGAGCCAGGCAGTTATGTTGGTGAGGTAGTCAAAGTCATGGGGAAGAATAAAGTGCTCGTCAAGGTTCAGCCAGAGGGCAAATACAGTACGTGTTCTTCCCATTCCTATATTACATGTACCTCACCGCCCGCCACAGTTGTCGACATTGATTCGGACACAGATGTCAACACACTCAAGGCGACACTCCGCGTTGCATTGAGATCAGATTCGTACACCATCCACAAAATCCTACCTAACAAAGTTGACCCACTCGTTTCCCTCATGATGGTAGAAAAGGTACCTGACAGCACGTACGAGATGGTTGGCGGTCTCGACAAGCAGATCAAAGAGATCAAAGAAGTCATCGAGCTACCCGTTAAGCATCCAGAACTGTTCGAGGCATTGGGGATTGCCCAGCCCAAGGGTGTCCTTCTCTACGGTCCTCCTGGAACAGGAAAGACACTCCTGGCCCGTGCTGTTGCGCATCACACGGATTGCAAATTTATCCGTGTGAGCGGCAGCGAGTTAGTGCAGAAGTATATCGGAGAGGGTAGCCGGATGGTCCGGGAGTTGTTCGTGATGGCGAGAGAACATGCGCCGAGTATCATATTCATGGACGAGATTGATTCGATCGGGAGTTCAAGAGGTGAAAGTGGCAGTGGGGGTGGCGATTCGGAGGTACAGAGGACGATGTTGGAGCTGTTAAATCAGCTTGATGGATTCGAGTCCACGAAGAATATCAAGGTTATCATGGCCACCAACCGAATTGGTGAGATTCGCTTCTTACAATACCTGTATTTTTGTGATTCTAAGCCTGTTGGGAAAATTCAGACATCTTGGACTCTGCACTGCTCCGCCCAGGCCGGATAGACCGAAAGATTGAATTCCCACCTCCAGGTCCGGAGGCGCGTGTCGCTATTCTTCGGATTCATTCCAGAAAGGTGAGGCGGATATATGCGTGACCATTCTGGGGCGCCAGATTTAACGGACGTTCCCCGTTGTAGATGTCGCTACAGAGAGGAATCAACCTACGTGCATTGGCAGAGAAAATGGGACAGTGTTCAGGCGCTGAAGTACGCGGTATCTGTACGGAAGCTGGAATGTATGCGCTCAGGGAGCGGAGGCAGCACGTTACGCAGGAGGATTTTGAATTTGCCGTAGCGAAGGTATGAACTCGTGGCTTCTTTTTCGGTGATTTGATTTAACTGATCCATACGTTAACTTTGTCTGGCATTATCATAACAGGTGTTGAAGAAGAACCAGGAAGGGAATACATCGGTCAACAAGTTATTCTCGTGATATATTGTAATCTTTTTCTTGTACTTGTTCTTCCTGTTGCGATTATACCTTTTGTCTGTTGTTTCAAGGCGTTGAGGGACATTCATAGATTCGCCGTTTAGAAGGCAAGAATTAAGGCATTCTTCCGCTCCGTGCACCCTTGCTTGCGAGATTACATCCGTTCCGCTGATGATTCACATGTTCTTGAGCGTAGGAAAGAAGTGCCGTCCCACTGTAGGCTCCCGCGAGCGAAGCAGACCAAGTAAGTAAATCAGCCCAGCAAAACGGTTACCCGGTGTCGGATACATGAAGTTCTCACACATTTGTTCTTGCTTGGGCACACACTACTTACTAGCCGATAAACTTTTCGCGCGACCCATACAAGGCAAAATCCATTTCCACGCCGACAATCTGGTGCATGCTATCTGACTCAAATCAAAATCACCAGAAACCACGTGTTTTTCTTATTTTTTGCACTCTATGTAAACAGGTTACACATTCCGCATCTGCCGCTCTTAGGACACGTCCATTCTTCCACCCGTTTTCTTTGGAAAGGCAGCTGCGGCCGGAATAGTCAATCCCCTTTATCTATTCTGTTGCCTGGACCCACTATGGATCGTGCTTTTGGCTGTGCCACAATGATGCCATGAGGCAGTCCTGCTTTTAACAAGTGTCCCGTTATCAATCATCCCATGATTCCCATCGTTCTCCTCTTCTTCTGCCCCCCCTCGCCCACCCTCTCTACCTCTCTCTCTCCCTCTTATGCCGCCACAAAAAAACTGTCCAAACTTCTTATCAAAGGGAACTTGTAACGATCCCTCCTGCCGATATCAACACAATATTCTGGTCTGCGAGCCATGCAGCTTCTTGGCTCCCAATGCAGCGGCCTATAAGGTGCACTTGAATACCCGCCGACATCGTAGTCGCACCTCAGGAACGGATTCCGTCTTCTACTGCTCAGTTTGTAAAAAAAACATCCAGGGTGCGAATTGGGCGCAGCATACTGGTGGACGCAAACACCACAACCGAGCGAAGAGCTCTGGCGTCTCGGCAGATAACGAACCCGAGGAGGGAACCTCGACGCCGAATCAGAAGTATTGCGTCATCTGCAAGATCAGTGTTCAGATTAGGTTCTGGCCAAACCACTTGGGAGGGTTTAACCATAAAAGTCGGGAGAAATATTCCGCTTATAGAGCTGCTCTGGACGAGGCTGAAAAGAATAAGAATGGTATCATAGTCGAAGGAGACTTGGATTTTGATATAATCGAACCCGCGCAGGCGAACGGTGCACTCCGTTCAGCAGTTCTCAAAACTACGACGCCAAATCTCAGAGTAAAGCTCCTATCACTAAAGCTCATATCGTCTAGAGGGAGTGCAGTCACCGCGTGAGTCTTTATATTTCAAAACATCTCCACTTATTCTCATGAAAACGTTTTAGTTTTACCGTTGTTCCCGAAGGTAAAAATTGGGACATCAATCCCAGATCGAGTATCAAGCTGGTCGCCACGCTCGTTAAGGATAATATCAGCCGCTATGAAGATCGATTGGAAATGACGTTTGAAGATGCTCGTTTGAAAAAGCAGTTTCTAATATCCCGCCCTGTCCATGCCATCGTTGGCAACCGGGCGGACCACGAGAAGCTGAAAGCATCGGCGCCTTTTATTCCTCGTCCGCGCGGAGAGAGGAAACCCGAGACAAAAGTTTACGAAGGTCGAAGGCCTCCCTCTTTGAAAGCGATACCGTACCTGGACAAATTACCCAAGGCCCCCATCCCTGCAAGACTTTTGGAGGCGATCTCGGAGGGCTCAACAGCTGAGATAGTTACTCGGCTAAAGGGAGCGTACTTACCGGCCATCCTGGACTCCGACTCTTTCGCGAGGCACTTTCGGAGTCTTCTCTGGATCGAGGAACACAAAACAGGGTGAGTGTGATTGTAGTATGTTTCGTCGCAGTTGGGTTAATAATGCGCGCAGACAGGACCTAGAGCGATATGATCTGCCTGACACGAAGATTACAAAGCATAATTCTTATTTCTTGTACGTCTTTGTTGACTTTTCTTATATTGAAAAAATGTGATATTCTCGCTTTTCGCAGCGTTGAAGTTCCGGGATTAGCTGAAAAGCGCCCAAGTGTCCTTTTAGGTTTGTTTGGTCGTATCTGCCCCTGGGCGCATCATGATTGATCATCTTAAAATAGGTGATTGTATATTTGTCCAGCCTCATGGCGGTCCCGAAGGACATTGGTTCGAGGGATTCGTACACGTTGTCCGCCGTGAGGAAGTCGGGCTTAGGTTCCATCGCTACTTCAAATGGAGCCCCTCGCAGCTATATCATGTTCGCTTCAAGCTCAACAGAATCCCTCTTAGGCGTCAACATCACGCTCTCGATATGGTCTTCCAAGAAGATCGAGCGCTCTTTCCCACTAAAGGACACGCCGATGCCGTTCCTCGTTTAACATCAGCTACGATGCCAAGATTGAGGTACCATAATCCTGATATCGCATTCAACACGCAACAAGCACGAGCTGTTATGTCAATTCTTAAATTACCTCCCGGTTCACCCACTTTCACCATCTTTGGCCCGTAAGTGCATCTGTATGAACTTTTCCATTGGCATGATTTAGATCCTTGATTGTAGATTTGGTACGGGAAAAACGAGCACCGTCATAGAGGCAATATTGCAAATCCTTGACTCGAATCCTCGCGCGCGCATCCTTACCTGTGCGCCAAGCAATTCTGCGGCGGACCTTATCACAATAAAGCTCAGTAGCGCTTTGAACAAAGATCAATTATTCAGGTTCAATGCCCCATCGCGCGACAAGAAATTAGTCCCTGACAACGTCCTCGAATACTCACACCTCGCTCAACTGGATGGCGTTGATGATGATGAATTCCTTCACCTTCCGCAGTCTCAGAGGCCGAAGCATGTCCACTTTGGTGTACCGACCGCTAGGATAAAAATCTTCAGAGTCATTGTGTCCACTTGTATATCTGCTTCGTTCGCCGCTGGCATTGGAGTTCCCCGTGGTCATTTCTCGCACATATTCATTGATGAAGCTGGACAGGCGACGGAGCCGGAGGCTCTCGTCTCCATCAAGACGCTGGCAGACAATTCTACGAACATCATCCTCGCGGGGGATCCGAAACAACTTGGCCCTATTATCCGGTCCCCCATTGCTCGGGAACTTGGGTTGCAGAAGAGTTACCTTGAGCGCTTGATGGAACGGGACGCATATGATGTTGCCAGATATTCAGGTTTAACGTGAGTTGACAATGCATAAAACACTGAGCCGCTCTCTCATGCACAATGGAATAGAGTCATTAAGTTGATCAACAACTATCGGTGTCATCCTGCTATACTCAAGTTCCCGAATGAGCGATTCTACCGAGGCGAGTTGCAAGTCAAAGCAAAGCGAGAGAAGACCGATAAATATATTGGGTGTTCTCTCCTTCCGTCCCGAAAGTTTCCGATCATATTCCATGCGGTGTTCGGAAAAGACGAGAGAGAGGCATCGTCTCCCTCGTTCTTTAACGTAGATGAAGTACTACAGATCAAATACTACGTTCAGAAGTTACGTGCTGAAAGGCACCACGTGACAAGTAAGTAATAAATGATAGTTGTAGTAACACACGCTAACCTAGGTTTTTTTTAGCTGATGATGATATTGGTATCATTTCCCCCTACCATGCCCAATGTCGTAAAATAAGGACCGCCCTTCAAGGAGTTGCAGATAAGATTAAGATTGGTAGCGTGGAGGAATTTCAGGGCCAGGTTGGTTCGCATGGCACGATCCCCGCCTATTCCTCAACCCATTTCTAGGAACGCCCTGTGATCATGATTTCCACAGTACGAAGTAGCAAGGACTTTGTTCAGTTTGATCTTCGCCATACACTCGGATTCGTGGCAAACCCTCGCCGCTTCAATGGTGCGAAGTCTCTTTGTCTAACTAAAGCATTTGTTTATTGGTGATTAGTCGCCATTACGCGCACGCAGGCGTTATTGATTATTGTTGGCGACCCTCAAGTTCTGTCAATTGACCCACTGTGGAGGTCTTTCCTGAATTACGTATACAATAATGGTGGATGGAAGGGTCCTGATCCTGATTGGGATACGACCGTTGAAGTCAACATGGACGGTGGTTATGACCAGGTTGTCCGAGAGCGTGCTCAGCTCGACATGACCGAATTTACGCTCCGCATGGAGGCTCTTACGATGGAAGGAGCCGATGATGACGATACTGTAATTGACCAGCCTTGGCGCGACCTGGAGTAGTAAAGGCACCATATGACATGTAAAATGTAGTTTAAAATCAAAGAATATACCCAGGCCGCCGGTAGTGAGTGCGTGCAAAACGTTCAACGGAGTTATGACTCGGATCCGTCCCTGCTGCGCCACTTAAAATGTGACCACCCCTAGCAATCAGGATCGAATCAACCCTTAAACCAACCTCAATGAAGTCGGCCCATTTATCCTTTCTTTCTCAAACCATCTCCAGAAATCCCAAACGGCAGCTCCTTGAATGACTCGAAATTGTACCAACCTCCTTACATACGGTTCCTGTTCTGACGCATCCTGTCCATTCAACCACACCATTCTGACTTGCGAGCCATGCGGCTTCGTCGCGCCCAATGTCGCGTTCTACAAGTCTCACATGGAGGGGAAGAAGCATCGTAGCCGACTAGCAGGACTCAACGTCGCATTTTTCTGCCCCATTTGTCAGAAGAACATTGGGATGGGCGGGTGGCACTCCCATGTCCGAGGAAGGCCGCACGCGGAGGAAGCTCAAAGACAACGTGTCTCTCCAAACGTGGTACCGCAGGAGGCAACGTCGTCCGTAACGGAGACATACTGCGATGTATGTCGTATCACGGTCAGGCAGTTCTATTGGGCACGTCATAGCGCTGGCGCGCTACATAAGAGGAGGGAGGGATATGCATCCTACAAGGCTGCTTTGGGAGAGGCGGAGAAGGATAAGAATGGGTTGATGATGGAGGGAGACTTTGATTTCGGGATTGTGGAGCCTAGCATTTCCATCCCCGTCGTACGTCGTGCGGGAAAGATACGGTTGACAACACCTTCTGCAAGGGTTGCTATGATCTCTCACCGTCTGATTTCCTCAAAAGACATCAAAGACGATAGAGAGTCAATGTCTGTTCTTTCATAGTCTTTTTTTCTTCCTTGTCACCCTGCTGATCAAACTTAACAGCTTCGAAGTAACCGTTGAAGGCGCAAACCGCAACATCACGACAATAACGCCTGTCACTCTACAAGTCACGTTCCAGCAGAGGCATGTTGGTCGATACGAAGATAGACTCGAGATGCTATTTGAGGACGTTCAATTGGGGAAGCGCTTTCTTATATCTAAACCGCTCCGCGCCATCGTGGGTAATAAAGCAGACCACGAAGCCCTCAAAGCCAAAGCACCTTATGTTGCGCAACCGCGGACGACCCGCGAGCCAGAACTGAAGGTCGTTGAAGGTATCAAGCCTCCATCGACTCAGGCTGTGCCGTATGTAGGACGACTTCCCTCCGCTTATATTCCGTATAACTTACTATCGACTCTGTCCTCCGGAACAACGGGTGATATCATTACGAGGATTCGAAAGGTATACCTTCCTAGACAGTTCAATTCGGAAACATATGCCCGGCATTTCAAACATCTTTTATGGATAGAAGAATATCGGTCTGAGTAAGGGGTTTTAGACCCCATTTAGAGTCTGAGCTCATCCTTTGTCGTATAGAAGAGACTTGGAAAGATACGACATTGCGAGCACTAAGCTATCTGGGCACCGCCCCTACTACTAGTGGGTTTTCAATATCTTCCTGTTTATGATGCTGACTGCGTCCGACAGCTTGGATGTCCCCGGCCTGGCTGAGAAGCGACCAAGTGTTTTGCTAGGTTCGGATCTTTCTTGTCAAGTTTTCTCCTTCGCCTCTTTTTTTTTTTTTTACGCCTACCTCTCAGGTGACAGGATCCTTGTCAGGCCAACGAATGCCACAAAGGGTCATTGGCACTCGGGCGGGGTCCACGTAGTACGACAACGGGAAGTTGGGTTGCGGTTCCACGAATCGTTCTTTTGGGATCCGAGTCAGATCTACACTGTCCGATTTAAACTTAACAGGCTAATCTTGCAGCGGCAACATCTGGCAATGGACACCGCTTTTACCGAGGATCGTATATTGTTCCCCGATACCCAGCATTTACTTCCATTAAGAAGGGTTGATACACCAGTTAACGTGTTCAATTCATTGATCAGGGAAAACCCATTGCAACTTAAGGCGGTCACCTCAATCGCACATAGCCCACCTGGCTCTGTACCCTTTGTTGTTTTTGGACCGTGAGTCTTTTTTTATAGCTATTTCTCATCATCTAACACTCCCACGTCTCAGGCCAGGTACCGGAAAGACTATTACGATCGTAGAGGCCATCCGTCAAATACTCACGAGGAACCCCAAGGCAAGAGTGTTGGCCTGTGCGCCGAGCAATTCAGCCGCAGACATCATTGTCTCTCGACTCAGCCTCGCCCTTGACGTCGACGAACTCTTCCGGTTCTATGCCCCTTCTCGTTCCAAGAATCAAGTTGCTGCCGAATTCTTGAAGTACACCTACGTCAGAGATGACGGATGCTTTTCTGTTCCTCCCATTGCACGTATGAAGCAATTCCGGGTTGTAGTTACGACTTGTGTTTCCGCCTCGGTTATCTCGGGTATTGGTATACCTCGCGGTCATTATAGCCATATCTTCATTGATGAGGCTGGGCAAGCGACGGAGCCGGAAGCGTTTGTGTCGATCAAGACAGTAGCAGACAGTTCGACGAACGTCGTGCTTTCAGGTGACCCTAAACAGCTTGGACCGATCATTCGGTCAACAGTTGCGAGGGTGTTGGGTCTTGAGAAGAGTTACATTGAGAGGTTGATGGACCGTGAGATATACGATATTGAGAGAGGGCATGGAGCAACGTAGGTTCTTGGTTCTTGTCCTCTTGCAACTCAGCTTATAGTTACAATTTTCAGCGTCGTGAAACTAGCCCAGAACTTCCGGTCGCACGAAGCTATTCTCAAATTTCCCAACGAGACATTTTATGGTGGCGATCTGCAACGATGTGCAGATCCAGCTGTCACGAATGCATACATAGGATCATCATTTTTGCCTTCGAAGACGTTCCCTATTGTGTTCCACTCTGTGACTGGAAAAGACGAACGCGAATCTTCCTCGCCATCTTTCTTTAATATTGATGAGGTCATCCAGGTCAAGACATATGTTCAGGCGTTAAGGGCGGATCGGCGGTATAGAACGAGTAAGCCCCCCTACTGTTTCTGATGAATATCTTCATTGATTGTTGACCCAGCGGAGAGTGATATTGGTATTATAACACCATATAATGCTCAGTGTTTCAAGATACGTGCTGCGCTGAGGGGCGTAGCCGACGACATCAAGGTGGGAAGTGTGGAAGAATTTCAGGGACAGGTGCGAGTTTTCAATACTGTATCTGTCGACGTGGCTCGAAATCAATTGCCTTTTCAGGAGCGCAAAGTAGTTATCGTCTCAACTGTGAGAAGTAGTAGGGAGTCCGTAGAGTACGATCTCCGCCACACGTTAGGCTTTGTTGCAAGCCCCAGGAGATTCAATGGTACGGATTTTTGTTTTCATCTCCAATTGTAGGTTGTGACTTAGTACCTAGTAACGATCACCCGAGCCAAGTCGCTCCTAGTCATTGTCGGCGATCCGAATGTCCTGTCTCTCGATCCCCTTTGGCGTTCCTTCCTGAATTACGTATACAATCATGGTGGCTGGACTGGCCCACGACCGACCTGGGACACTGAGGTACCCATCGATGAGCAGGGAGGGTACGACAAGCAGATTCGAGAGAAGGCGGAGGTGGATATGAATGACTTTGCGAGGCTAATTGAGAAGCTCACGTTGGAAAGAGTGGACGAAGAAGACCACGACGCTAATGTGGACAGGCCGTGGAGAGAAGTCGAATGATGCTCCTTGATCACACTGGCTTGCTCGAGATCATTCTCGTTGATTACCAGAGGGGCAGTACTCAGAGCCCCACCTTCTATATATCCTATTAACACTCCCCTACAACACGACGTAATCGATGTCATATAGTACAATTTTAGCAAGATCCCATAAAGCCTTAACTTTGGCGATAGTCTGGCTTCTTCATGAGAAGGCTGAGGGCAAAAATGAACAAAAGTGCTACTCCAGATGAAAAGATCATGCCCCCCGCCCAATACAGCTTGGTGATGCTAATATCCTCGTCCGTCAAGTGCAGCACCGCGTATGCACGCACCCCCAGGCCGAACACGCTGGAGTTGCAATAGCAATTGTCATACACGTTGCCAAACTGAAATAGACTCGAGACAATGATCCACGTAGCATTGACCACTGCGATACATATTGCTAGTTGACGAAAAATGAGGACGAAGGCTCCAGTGACTGCGGCAGCCTTTCCACGGTCTCGGGCTTCTGTATACCTGCGCGTTAGGATGCTTGAGATGAGTAGAAAGAGCCACACAATGGTTGACAGGGAACCGTAAACTAAGAAGGACGCTGACCGGCAGCCAAAGCCTACTTGCAATCCGTTATATGTCCAATACAGGGCGACCCATGATGCACATACCTCGAGTAGGCGTTAATATTAGAGCCATCATGGCAGCTAAAGTCGTGCCCCACTGTAGAAATGCGGCCAAGACCGCTGCTCTCAAATAGATGCTAAAGAAGGCGTAGGCATGACTGTTGGTCTGCGTGTTGAGCGTGCACCAGTCAACCACCTGCGTCCTGTTTTGAGGTACAGTGTTGCCTAGAAGCTCGTTGTCATGAGCTGCCTGGAAGGCGTCAGTCACCTGGTACACTGCTTCAAGCCACGTGAAAACGCGAGCGTAGAAACATATCGGCGTCGAGGATATCTGGTCCCCGTAAACCACATCGCGGGACGTTACATGGACGACTATTTTCCGAGTGCCCCATACCAGCTCTGTATCGCCGTTGTCTGTGGCCACATGGAGTGATTCGTTGGCGCCTTCGATTACTTTGCGAATTCTGTCAGCCTCGCATTTGGGAGACATCTTGAGGTAGCAAGTAACAATGGGCAATAGGGACAGCCATAGAGATCCGACGCTCTGCCCACTGGCGAACATTTGGCCCGTAATATTACTTTGCAACGTAGTAACCCACGTGAAGATATATGCCAAGGCCACATATATCATGGACATTATGGCAGCTAATGTCCACCGTGGCCCATCGTAGTTCAACCCTTCGTCAATTGACTTCCACCATTCATCATTCTGTTGTAAGACGATTAACGATGGAAGTACATCCTCTTCTCTCGGCAACCTGAACGAGACTTGTTGGAGGCGGCCCAAAGCTCTAGCTGCCATGAGGGCTCTGGGGTGGTTGCATTGCTGAAAGCGATTCACCATAAATCTATTGCTAGCCACGGCAAGGGCCAAAGAGTAAGCAGCGTGCATAGGAGAGCCCACGGTCAAGACCATAGCCTCAAAATTCCTGACCGCATCGTTGGATCCGTAAGGCAGCTGCGAGATAAGAGCCAGCCATGGCAAAAGCCACGCTGTGAACTGCTGGTTGAATACGGGCCAGTTGAACGGCTCGGTACCAGTACCGCAGTACTTTAAGCAGTTTCTGTAAGTGTACCCGGCCGCATCGCTGATATTTGTTACGTTGTGTCCCCAAGTATCGACGGTGCCCTCTGTTACGTTTTTACCCAATAGCTTAATATAGCAGTCGGTGAAGTTGGCGCTGGCTGCGACTTGGAGGGGGAGGAGTAGCAAGAGGATAGAGGATATCATGGGTCAACGTATCTATTCGGGTTTGGGAATGCCAGATTCAATGGCTGTCGTGGAGTTTGCCAGGCGTGTAACGTCCAAGGGGTGGTGAACCAACGCGGGTAAAAGGATGCAGGGGGGCGCTCCTGCAGATAGCATTGTTAAATGAAAAGAAGCATAGCGGAGGCGATGCAGTACGACTAATACCTTATTCCAGAAATGACGGTGAGCAGAGCATTTAGCACAAAAAAAGGTTGTCTCGACAAATCAGCGAGAGACGTCAAGTAAGCACCGCAGTTTATGATCAGTTGTGTCCTTTAATTATGTTAAGGATAAAATCCACATCACAAACAAGGCGATGACCATCACTACTCCAGGAGCGCGTATCGTCTGCCGCGCGCTGCTGAGTGCTAGTGACTAACCAGCCTTCACGTAAGCGGTACGGGTCGGGCTATGCGCTAAAATTCCATCAGTGATAACGTTGATTAGGGTTGACTCACAGAAGTAAGTAACAATAGCAACCAATGATACCTGGGGGAGGTGCTGTTCAATTCTACCCTATAATCTACAAGAACCAGGCACGAGCTTAGCACTGAAGCATGACGTGACGAGGTCATCAGTCGCGCCTCAGATTTGATATCGAGGCAAAGTGGAGGCTAAAAATCTGTCAATTTGTGATACACAAAGAGAGAGAGCGAGAGTAAGAAAGCCAGGTAATACCCTTGTGCATTAAATCATAGTGAGGACAATGCGGATCATTCGACGGCAGTATGGGGTAGTGGCATCGTCAACCTAATAGGAACGATTGCTGTACAGGTTTTGTTTAAGGTTGAAGCTGCGCTTCCAAAGCGGTGATTATGGTGACAAGAGACACTGGATTCCTAATCGGTGGGAGATATGGGGGGGGAGATACCCGTGCAGTGACATGATGCCCCACTTGCTTCATTCTACTTGCTGTCTAGATATTAAGCGGTGAGCCGCCGCAGCCAGGACTCTTCTAATAAGCCTCGCGTAATTTTAATGATTTGGTTTTCTACGTGCAAACCTCCATGATGCATTCATGGGAGAATAAATTGCATTGTATTAACTGCGTAACGGAGTGGGTCGGCTGTGGCGACCGGACGCCAAGGGGATGGAAGACAGGCAAGGAACAGACATCAACCGCTGGTTTTAACGGACGTTGTATGGCTCGTGGGAAGTGGCTTGGTCCAAGCGTCTTATCGACAAATGAACGGGGGGAGAGCCTGGGATATTTTAGATCTGGCGCACCGTATCCTTACCAAATGCTGCGGTGCGTGTGGAGCCTTTTAGGCCTTGCGGTAACAAGGCTCACCCGGCATCGAGTTAGTGTGGTCAACTTGAGGTTGTGTAAGAGTTAACGGTGACGGCTCCTTGACGACATGAGGCAAAGGTGGCGAAATGAACATCCTATGTTGCTCTGGCCCATGGAATGTCAGGGGGTAGGGATTCTTCTTTAACCCAGGCACGGAATATAAACGTGGTGTTCTCGTGCCACGGCAAATGAGGGAATGATCCATGCCTCCATAATTCGTCTCGTGGGTATAGTGGTCTACAAACTGTCCAATCGGAGTGGTGGGATCTGACAATCGTGGCCCTACCGGGAGTTGATTACCGGATCGAATTACCGAATCATATGCATGGATGAACGCACATGACGACGGTGCCTTTTATGTATCCTTGGCTAGGCCTATCAATTTTCACACGGAGTTCGTGGCGTCCAAACCGCGGGTAGGGTTAGCGCAGATGTTTTTTTTTTTTTTTGCATTTCTTGATCCATGACCTGCAGTCGTGAAAATTAGTTACAGCGGAAATTAAATGCACTTGCCAAGCCAAATATGAGATAAAAAAGATGACAGAAGGCGAGCCAAGTGAGGACAATGCATCCCATATTTGGACGGATTCCCATGACCTTTGTAGGTCACTACCTGATTGTTTGGGACGTATGGCACACGTCCGATAAGGGTGGCACTGTCGGTGACACCCTTATCCTGTGTGCTTGCCTGTAAACATGACGTACTTAGCTATATAAAAACCGTACGTCTGGGAGTGGGCGTGGGCAGACCAGAACAGATATTAGACGACATTGGTGATGTTGATACATACCACTGATAACCAGATATATACCTTGATTGCGGGGGTGCCCCTATCTGCTGAAGACAGTAAGTCAGGAACAGTCAGTTCAGGGGTTTCCAGGGCGTTTTCATTGAAACTTCTCGGAGAGTAATGGGCAGGGTCCCTCCATTTCCGATGGGTTTGGATGCAGACAAGTTTGCCCCTTGTAGAGGGCGTCAGAGGTCGTGAGAAATCAGCGAGTTCTGGGAGGGGGGGTTTGTCATCAGACGTGAACATGCCGAACTCAGATGACAGTTTTTACGAGAGACATTGACGCCGAGCACAGTGAACCAAACGGCTTATATCCATTTCCGGAACATTGCCGCAATCCAAACGTGTTACTTCCATGAGGCATCTCCTCAATTTGTGGCAACTGGACACGACACGGCCTTTCTCCGCCGATCCATGTGTTTTGGGTACGAGCTGTGAACGGGGAGCTCACAGGCACGCATGGGAACGATAGCAAAAACAGTTCTATTACTTCAGACGACACGTGCATCCCTTGCCAAGGATACAGGGTTCCGTTTCGACTGTGTATAGGAGAGACAACCTGACGCTCCGGCATCGGGCAACTTAAATTTGGAACTGTGGAGCGAGAGCAACGAGCGCGGATGACGTGCCGAGCTCTCGGGGGCAGATAAGCCATGAAGTGGGAAATGAGAGTGGCTTTGTAAGATAAGGTCAGCGCCGCGATAATTTTCAATCAAACCTTGATTATCAGGAGGGGTAGAGGCATAATGAATGGTGTAAAAAAGAGAAACACGGATGGATTTGGGGTGGGATGATGGTTCCTCGGTGCCTGTGGAACTGTGTGTGTGCCAAAATTATGTCCGCGTCAGGAAGGTGAGTTGCACGTGTGACGGTCACGTGGGTGATACTCATTTTGTACCTGAGTGTAACAGAGCCACAGGCCCAGGCGTCCGCTAAATTGTCGCCTGTCGAGACTTTTGCAGTCCTTTCTCTCTCTCTCACACCCCCTCATTTTCCTTAATGCCGGTCGTTGCAGCGAGCAGGAGAGCATTCAGCAACGATGACCCCCTCGAAGCTGTCCTGCGCCCACCAGCGGACGAAACTCCCCAAGAACGCTTGCTCCGCCTTGCCCGTGAGGATGAAGCGAGGAAAGTGAGCCTTGCCATCGATGCTAGCATTAAAGCAGAGCGGAATGCCAGTCGGAGGAAACGTATTGTCAGGTTACTTCTTCTAGGCCAGAGTGAGTCAGGTAAGGCATAGATTGTTATACATTGCATTTCTTCATCGTTCAGAACTCACTATATGCAGGCAAATCAACGACTCTCAGGCGTGAGTACTCTACCTCACCATCTACGAGCCAGATAGACCCCAACTGTGTTCTTAGAATTCCAACGCCTCTATACACCGACTGCGTTTCGCGAAGAACGGATCTTATGGCGTGCCGTGATACAGTTGAACGTTGTCAGATCGATACGAATAATTCTTGACGCCATCTCTTCTCCGTCCTACTCGACGACTTCACCGACGACTTCGCCATATTCCTCCCCCAAGCCCAGGGCAAGAGTTCCCCGGACCAACTCCTCCAACAGTAGGAACGCAGCAGCGTCTTCCAAAGCCGTTGAACGCTTGCACAAGGCATCTGCAGATGAATTCGACATCGACAGTGACCCTGAATCTAGTGGAATGCGTTCAGAAAGATTCTCATCCCTGCACGGACTTTCTCCATCGTTTGAGACCCTTAAAGCCCGCCTTCTGCCGTTGCGCCACATAGAGGCCCTCTTGATTGCAAAGCTTGTACCTCCAGACGAGGAAGAAGCCACCCAGCTCATGAGCCCGTCCCAAACCATCTACCCACCGACCGCTGCCGCTCAAATGTACCCTCCTTTACCCCACCACCTCACGAACCTAGCCCACCATCGGCATCATTCGCAACCCATTCGCGATCAAGAAGTTTTCGTACGAGCAAACCACGAGTGGAAAGACGCATTAGTCCGCGCCAGCTTGAACAAGTCGAGTACGAGTGATACTCACGACTATCACGGAAAGCAGGCAATGAGCATCGGAGATATTGCGGCCGAGTCTGCAGATGAAGCACAAGAAGTATTGTACACATGCAGGGATGATATGGCACGTCTCTGGTATGATGAGAATGTGCGGGAGATCCTTCAGAGCAAGAAGATCAGGTTAGAGGAGGGCTCAGGATTGTAAGTGGCGTTACGTCAGTTTACTCCACTCTGCCTTTCTTTTTTTGATTCGTGTACGTCAGTTTCTTGAACGATCTGGAACGTGTAACGTCCTTACGATACGTCCCTTCTGATGGTCAGTCTGTTTCATCCACTATATGCGCGTTCAGCTACAAGACGGAGTATATATAGATGACGTCTTGAAAGCCCGCCTCAAGACAATTGGCGTTGCCGAGTATAGGTTCACAATGGAAGTTTCGGTTGGACGGGACTATGGTGCTGAGTGGCGAATAGTTGATGTTGGTGGCACTAGATCCCAGGTACGTTTTGACCATATGCAGATCTTTCTTTCGCTGACAGACACCCCTTGCCCAGCGTCGTGAGTGGCCAATGCGCATCGATATATCAGATCATCTGACCTTCGTACTAGCCACATGGGTGCCATTCTTCGACGACGGTATGCCGTTGATCCTTACTTACTAGGTGATAGAGATACTGAGGCCAGTCTTCCAGTGGATGCGATTATCTTCCTCGCCCCTATATCTGGATTTGATCAGGTTCTTGCCGAAGATAGGATGGTGAATCGGCTGGTAAGGCTCCTAGCGCGTGATACGTTTATCTATGACGAATATGTCCGAACAGGAAGACTCCGTGCTACTCTGGAAGGACGTCTGCTCGAACAAACTCCTATCAAACGTCGACCTCATTCTGTTCTTGAATAAGTGCGATATATTTAAAACAAAATTGAACGCTGGAATAAGGTTTGTTGATACCATGTTGATCGGATAAAAGGTAATTAACGTGCTTTGTCTCGCGTCCTTAGTCTGGCCAAGTACGTTAGAAGTTACGGCGATAGAGAAAATGACTTTGATACCGCTAGCAAATGTACGTATCGGGGCTTCCATTGTTGTCTATTATGTCTCATATTGTCCAGACCTCAGAGGAAAATTCAGCGCCATTCACAGAGAGTATTCGAATAATCCACGCAAGTTCTACGCCTTTTGCACATCCGTAACGGACATCACAACGACTTCTGGTATCATCGCCAGTGGTACGTTTCCTTGACCCGACATGCTCCTTCCAGGTCCTGAATCAATCTTTGTCATCAGTCCGAGATATGGTCATTAGAAGAAATCTCAAGCAATCTAAAATGTTGTAACATCTGGCCCATGTTCTATCTCACGACTATCATATTATTCCCAATATCTCCCACGATATACCCTGGGTATTTGTCTGTCTAGCAGTTCTCACTATCCCCGTATATCATCATTACTCGGCTTACGCTTTCTTTTATCATCACCTGTACCAACGTGCGCGGATTTACCCATCTTCCACCCTTTTGCATTGTTTTGCATATTGCATCATCTGTCGTTGTATCCTCCATATCGGTTTTCGGTTTGATCAATGCGGAGTGCTTGTAATCTATTATCTGTGATATCCATTGGATCGAAGGTAGGAATTGATTGGAGAATTTATTTTCGAGTACCGCGGGCGCGGCATTTCCGATGATGGGTCCTATCAATTCGTATCCGCGTCAAGCCAAGCGTATGAAGGGGATTCTAACTGAACCTGGAGCCATGGATGAACTGTGGCTCCTCGATAGGACTGCGGACGATATAGACAATATCTGAGATGGCCACGCATCGCTGCGGCGCAACAGCTCTCTAACCCCCAGCGAAATCGTAGGGAACTGAAGGACGATCTGACGATCCTCGGAAACATTGCAAAATATGGTTGCATGGATTCAAGTCCCGGCAAGCACTAGCCCTAATCTGAAGCCACTCACACGCCAGCCACAAGTGTTCTTGTCAGACAACTCTTCAACGGTCTCGGACTTGTATCACTTGATGCATTCAATGTGAGGATACTCAAGTGCCTCATCTCGTGCTACATACTGATGATGACAAAACGCACTAGAACGGAGCGAGTCGTTTTGGTAGCTGACCATTTTTCTGTCGTTGACTTGTTTATTGCGGACATTTTGTAGTCTTTTTTTGTGGTGACTCATGCTCATAACCCCCCCCCCCCTCCCCCAGTGGGGTGGTAATGGGTAAAATTTTTTGAACTCAGAGAGGGTACCGTTTACCCTGTGCATTTGTGTCAGCGTACCGTACGGGGCTATGAATGATGGGGATGTCACCATAAAGATTGGACTATGGATCTATACAAATAAACCAACGTAGCGGTGCCCGTTGATCCTACGTCGTCCACCTGATCTTGATGGTCTCCAGAGAAAAGGGTGCCTGAATGGGGGGGCCCAGGTTATCCTTAAAATAGGGCAGATGCAGGACGCCCGTATCGATGAACAACAAGATGGGAGATTTTTACTTCCGAGAGTTTTGAACAGTGATATTGTTTTCGACCCGTTCGCGCCTCTGATGGAAAAGCCAACGTAGAGAGCAGTGCTGACTGAGCTCGCACGCCGTTGATCTGTTCCGACTTGTCCGAGTAGAGGCTACCTGTGGGCAACTGGAAAAGATATGATGGCCGACATCAAAACTCCAACTCAGAAGATTGAACCGCGATTGCTGTGCGCTTTATGGGCATCCTCACTTCTAAACTTGCCAGGCGAGGAAGTGCTAGCCTTGAGAATGTGAGGTGCAATTCGGTTAAGGACAACAATTGAAAAAGATGGTTCAGCCCAGGATCGAACTGGGGACCTTCTGTGTGTAAGACAGAAATCATAACCACTAGACCACTGAACCCTAACATAGGGGTTCTTCTCCAATTACATATGTGCCTTCGGATTTTGAAAATCGAATCCTAATCTTGTTAAAGAACCCCTATGTTAGGGTTCAGTGGTCTAGCGGTTATGATTTCTGTCTCACACACAGAAGGTCCCCAGTTCGATCCTGGGCTGAACCATTTTTTTCTATCCCTTCAAGCATCGCCCAAGTCGCAAAAATGAATATTTCTTTGCAATATATGATTGGATGTAATGTAATTCAAGAGTCCGTTGCATTGGCGGGGTATCAGTGTTGAACGGAGGAACCCACTCCGAAAAGCCAACAAAAAAAAAATCCAAAAGATCTAAGCGGTATGCACATCAAGATGGTGATCGAATACCAGTCATAGATCTAGGTGTTGGCAACGGCGAACCACCCTGGCTTCGAGGCCCGCTCTGCTGCCGTTGGTAGCCGTCGATATGTAATTTATGAAGGCGTGTCCGCTCATCCACCAGTGCTTCTTCATCGGATTCATCGGAATCTTCCTCCGCTAATCGATGCAGCCCCACACTTTCCCCCGCGGGTGTTAGTCCCTCATCGTACGCATTAAAAAGAGTTGTCCCTTGATTCCGCTGTAGCGATCCCGAGTTCCCTCGTGTGTGAGCGCGGCGAGCGGATGGTGGAGCGACGGCGGTTGAATCTGCAATTCCGTTCCAGCCTTCGAGAGACATGCGTCCTGTTAGGCTTAATCGCGGATTCAGCAGCCCGCCGTCCAATGTGTTGTGATTTTGTGTATCAGGTCTTCTTGATAGGTTTAGGAGATGGACGCCAAGGAAGGTGACTACGAATCCGCAGAGAAGTGACACTGATTTTGCGGTATCGCTCTTGTAGAAGCCTTGGAATAGGATTAGGGATGCAACGGCTGTTGCACTGGAGAAACCAACGTAGTACATGGGATTGACGCTTTACAAGGCAAATTAGTCCTAGATCCATGTGTGCAGGGATCTCAATTGTGACAACTTACACATTCGTATTAAAAGTGTCCAACGCTTTGTTAAAGTAATTCATTTGAACAACGATACAAATAGCCACGACGATGCCGAAGACGTAAGTGCTTGCGTGGGTCAGCTGGTTTTTGCCGCCCAGCGTCAGTTTGATAGCAACGCCGAAGCCTTTTATAGCCATAACAGACACGGAACCGACGAGGGAACAGATGGATATATACACGAGAGGGTTGGAGCGTCCGTGCTTTGGCACCACGGAGTAAATCATAACGATTGTGAATACAAGGACGGTGAAACAGTACAGCAAAAAACCTATGATGAACAGGTAAGAGACAGGTGGGAACCGAGTAAAGAGAGTTCACACCTGGTTGCAAAGCATACCTCAAAATGTCATCAACGGTTTCGGCTTGTTCGTCCTCGGGTGCATGCAGAACGATTATTAAGGACCCAATTAGACAGAGAGTACACCCAAGGCGACCGAGATGCCCCAGCGATTCGTTCAGCAAAAACGATGCCAGGATGGCTCTGGATAAGACGTCCGTCAAGGTAATCGATCAAGGGAGTTCCACCATACCCGATAATAACGCTAAGTGCACCCAACGGTGTGATTAATATTGGGGGGGCAAAGGCATAAGCAGCAAAGTTGGCGACTACGAAAGATCAGAAGAGAGCGAAGTTATGTGGGCGCAGTACCACATTACTTTCTCCTAGCACCACTAAACGGAAAAAAAAAATGGGGGGTCAGTCGAACACGCCAAAGTGGACAAGCCTTAGGATTACGTACTGATCAACATCCCCGCCCACCATATGGGATTCCTCAAGTAAGCCAAGTTATCCGAAGCCTGGCCACCGTATGCCTGTCGTTCGCCCGCATCGTTTAGGCCCTAAACGGAGGAAATAAACGCGAATGAAAACAGCAAGGATAAACGATAAACCTTTTTCGTGATGATGAAGCTTGTGCCAATGGCGACTGAACCAGAAAGGGACAGCGCCAAGCCGATATATTTGTCGTCTAGCATCCCTCCGAGTTTGGCAACTCGCAAGTGGGGTAATTGATAAGGTTGGCGGACGTGACGACGGGAGGGAGGGGGGGGAAAAGAGGAGAATACAATAATACGTCCGTGTCGGATGATGTGTGGGGAGTATTGACAGTTGGGCTGTAAAACTTTCCCACGGACACGTAAACAGCTATGCACTTCACCGCCATCCACTGCTTTCCCCTGCTTGTTGAAAAAATGCATTTATAGTCAAGAGCAAGATGAAAACACTACGAGATCTGTACATTATATCCATATTATCTAATCTGCGCGTAAAGAGATGGAAGTTTAGGTATAAATACCATTACATAGTTGGTTTGTGAGGTATCAAAGCTAGAAGCGGAGTGAGGGATAACAGCGAAATGGGGAGAATACATTTGAGCAGTGCAACTGACTTGCTTTGAAAGCCCTTCGAGTAGTACCTTGCGCACATACCGAATTCAATCTTTTTTGTTGTGAAAGAAACTCATCATCGTCATGCACAACCCTTCATCGGACTGGGACGTCTTGCAGTTGAGGTTCAACGTAGAGGTGGTGATTCTGGACTTTGAGAATGAGGACGCCGTCCTCCATTGAGACGTCGATGTCTTCGAGCTAAGAAAGGGCAAGGGGGGGGGGGGGGGGGGGGGGAAAAAA